>CAUEHS010000405.1:0-41501 GCA_958510865.1 Myrrha octodecimguttata
CCCTTACCCTTGCTTTTACCCTTAAGCTTACCCTTACCCTTACCCTTACCCTTAAGCTTACCCTTACCCTTACCCTTACCCTTACCCTTACCCTTACCCTTACCCTTACCCTTACCCTTACCCTTGCTTTTACCCTTAAGCTTACCCTTACCCTTACCCTTACCCTTACCCTTGCTTTTATCCTTAAGCTTACCCTTACCCTTACCCTTACCCTTACCCTTAAGCTTACCCTTACCCTTACCCTTACCCTTACCCTTACCCTTACCCTTACCCTTACCCTTGCTTTTACCCTTAAGCTTACCCTTACCCTTACCCTTACCTTACCCTTACCCTTACCCTTACCCTTACCCTTACCCTTACCCTTACCCTTCTTGCTTTTACCCTTAGGCTTACCCTTACCTTTACCCTTACCCTTACCCTTACCCTTACCCTTACCCTTACCCTTACCCTTACCCTTACCCTTACCCTTACCCTTACCTTTACCCTTACCCTTGCTTTTACCTTAAGCTTACCCTTACCCTTACCCTTACCCTTACCCTTACCCTTACTCTTGCTTTTACCCTTAAGCTTACCCTTACCCTTACCCATTATCCTTACCCTTACCCTTGCTTTTACCCTTAGGCTTACCCTTACCCTTTCCCTTACCCTTACCCTTGCTTTTACCCTTAAGCTTACCCTTACCCTTACCCTTACCCTTACCCTTACCCTTACCCTTACCCTTACCCTTACCCTTACTCTTACCCTTACCCTTACCTTACCCTTACCCTAACCCTTACCCTTACCCTTAGCCTTACCCTACCCTTACCCTTGCTTTTACCCTTAGGCTTACCCTTACCTTCACCCTTACCCTTACCCTTACCCTTACCCTTACCCTTGCTTTTACCCTTAAGCTTACCCTTACCCTTACCTTACCCTTTACCCTTACCCTTACCCTTACCCTTACCCTTACCCTTGCTTTTACCCTTAAACTTACCCTTACCCTTACCCTTACCCTTACCCTTACCCTTACCCTTACCCTTACCCTTACCCTCACCCTTGCTTTTACCCTTAAGCTTACCCTTACCTTACCCTTACCCTTACCCTTACCCTTACCCTTGCTTTTACCCTTAAGCTTACCCTTACCCTTACCCTAACCCTTACCCTTACCCTTGCTTTTACCCTTAGGCTTACCCTTACCCTTACCCTTACCCTTACCCCTGCTTTTACCCTTAAGCTTACCCTTACCCTTACCCTTATCTTTACCCTTACCCTTACCTTACCCTACCCTTACCCTTGCTTTTACCCTTAGGCTTACCCTTACCTTTACCCTTACCCTTACCCTTACCCTTACCCTTACCCTTACCCTTACCCTTACCCTTACCCTTACCCTTGCTTTTACCCTTAAGCTAACCCTTACCCTTACCCTTACCCTTACCCTTACCCTTAACCTTACCCTTACCCTTGCTTTCACCCTTAAGCTCACCCTTACCCTTACCTTACCCTTACCCTTACACTTACCCTTACCCTGACCCTTACCTTGCTTTTACCCTTAAGCTTACCCTTACTCTTACCCTTACCCTTACCCTTAAGCTTACCTTACCCTTACCCTTACCCTTACCCTTACCCTTACCCTTACCCTTACCCTTACCCTTGCTTTTACCCTTAAGCTTACCCTTACCCTTACCCTTACCCTTACCCTTGCTTTTACCCTTAAGCTTACCCTTACCCTTACCCTTACCCTTAAGCTTACCCTTAAGGTAAGGGTAAGGGTAAGGGTAAGGGTAAGGGTAAGGGTAAGGGTAAGGGTAAGGGTAAGGTAAGGGTAAGCTTAAGGGTAAAAGCAAGGGAAAGGGTAAGGGTAAGGGTAAGGGTAAGGGTAAGGGTAAGGGTAAGGGTAAGGGTAAGGGTAAGGGTAAGGGTAAGGTAAGGGTAAGGTAAGGGTAAGCTTAAGGGTAAAAGCAAGGGTAAGGGTAAGGGTAAGGGTAAGGGTAAGGGTAGGGGTAAGGGTAATGGTAAGGGTAAAGGTAAGGGTAAGGGTAAGCTTAAGGGTAAAAGCAAGGGTAAGGGTAAGGGTAAGGGTAAGGGTAAGGGTAAGGTAAGGGTAAGCCTAAGGGTAAAAGCAAGGGTAAGGGTAAGGGTAAGGGTAAGGGTAAGGGTAAGGTTAAGGGTAAGGGTTAGGGTAAGGGTAAGGGTAAGGGTAAGTGTAAGCTTAAGGGTAAAAGCAAGGGTAAGGGTAAGGGTAAGGGTAAGGGTAAGGGTAAGGGTAAGCTTAAGGGTAAGGGTAAGGGTAAGGGTAAGCTTAAGGGTAAAAGCAAGGGTAAGGGTAAGGGTAAGGGTAAGGGTAAGCTTAAGGGTAAAAGCAAGGGTAAGGGTAAGGGTAAGGGTAAGGGTAAGGGTAAGGGTAAGGGTAAGGGTAAGGGTAAGCTTAAGGGTAAGGTAAGGGTAAGAGTAAGGGTAAGCTTAAGGGTAAAAGCAAGGGTAAGGGTCAGGGTAAGGGTAAGTGTAAGGGTAAGGGTAAGGGTAAGGGTAAGGGTGAGCTTAAGGGTGAAAGCAAGGGTAAGGGTAAGGTAAGGGTAAGGGTAAGGGTAAGGGTAAGGGTAAGGGTTAGCTTAAGGGTAAAAGCAAGGGTAAGGGTAAGGGTAAGGGTAAGGGTAAGGGTAGGGTAAGGGTCAGGGTAAGGGTAAGGGTAAAGGTAAGGGTAAGCCTAAGGGTAAAAGCAAGGGTAAGGGTAAGGGTAAGGGTAAGGGTAAGGGTAAGAGTAAGGGTAAGGGTAAGGGTAAGCTTAAGGGTAAAAGCAGGGTAAGGGTAAGGGTAAGGGTAAGGGTAAGCCTAAGGGTAAAAGCAAGGGTAAGGGTAAGGGTTAGGGTAAGGGTAAGGGTAAGCTTAAGGGTAAAAGCAAGGGTAAGGGTAAGGGTAAGGGTAAGGGTAAGGGTAAGGGTAAGCTTAAGGGTAAAAGCAAGGGTGAGGGTAAGGGTAAGGGTAAGGGTAAGGGTAAGGGTAAGGGTAAGGGTAAGGGTAAGGGTAAGGGTAAGTTTAAGGGTAAAAGCAAGGGTAAGGGTAAGGGTAAGGGTAAGGGTAAGGGTAAGGGTAAGGGTAAGGGTAAGGGTAAGCTTAAGGGTAAAAGCAAGGGTAAGGGTAAGGGTAAGGGTAAGGGTAAGGGTGAAGGTAAGGGTAAGCCTAAGGGTAAAAGCAAGGGTAAGGGTAAGGGTAAGGCTAAGGGTAAGGGTAAGGGTTAGGGTAAGGGTAAGGGTAAGGGTAAGGGTAAGAGTAAGGGTAAGGGTAAGGGTAAGGGTAAGGGTAAGGGTAAGGGTAAGGGTAAGGGTAAGGGTAAGCTTAAGGGTAAAAGCAAGGGTAAGGGTAAGGGAAAGGGTAAGGGTAAGCCTAAGGGTAAAAGCAAGGGTAAGGGTAAGGATAAGGGTAAGGGTAAGGGTAAGCTTAAGGGTAAAAGCAAGAGTAAGGGTAAGGGTAAGGGTAAGGGTAAGGGTAAGGGTAAGCTTAAGGGTAAAAGCAAGGGTAAGGGTGAAGGTAAGGGTAAGGGTAAGGGTAAGGGTAAGGGTAAGGGTAAGGGTAAGGGTAAGGGTAAGGGTAAGGGTAAAGGTAAGGGTAAGCCTAAGGGTAAAAGCAAGGGTAAGGGTAAGGGTAAGGGTAAGGGTAAGGGTAAGGGTAAGGGTAAGGGTAAGGTTAAGGGTAAGGGTAAGGGTAAGCTTAAGGGTAAAAGCAAGGGTAAGGGTAAGGGTAAGGGTAAGGGTAAGGGTAAGGGTAAGGGTAAGGGTAAGCTTAAGGGTAAGGGTAAGGGTAAGGGTAAGGGTAAGCTTAAGGATAAAAGCAAGGGTAAGGGTAAGGGTAAGGGTAAGGGTAAGCTTAAGGGTAAAAGCAAGGGTAAGGGTAAGGGTAAGGGTAAGGGTAAGGGTAAGGGTAAGGGTAAGGGTAAGGGTAAGGGTAAGCTTAAGGGTAAGGGTAAGGGTAAGGGTAAGCTTAAGGGTAAAAGCAAGGGTAAGGGTAAGGGTAAGGGTAAGGGTAAGGGTAAGGGTAAGGGTAAGGGTAAGCTTAAGGGTAAGGGTAAGGGTAAGGGTAAGGGTAAGCTTAAGGGTAAAAGCAAGGGTAAAGGTAAGGGTGAGGGTAAGGGTAAGGGTAAGGGTAAGGGTAAGCTTAAGGGTAAGGGTAAGGGTAAGGGTAAGGGTAAGCTTAAGGGTAAAAGCAAGGGTAAGGGTAATGGTAAGGGTAAGGGTAAGGGTAAGGGTAAGGGTAAGGGTAAGGGTAAGGGTAAGGGTAAGGGTAAGGGTAAGGGTAAGGGTAAGGGTAAGGGTAAGGGTAAGGGTAAGGGAAAGCTTAAGGGTAAGGGTAAGGGTAAGGGTAAGGGTAAGCTTAAGGGTAAAAGCAAGGGTAAGGGTAAGGGTAAGGGTAAGGGTAAGGGTAAGCTTAAGGGTAAAAGCAAGGGTAAGGTTAAGGGTAAGGGTAAGGGTAAGGGTAAGGGTAAGGGTAAGGGTAAGGGTAAGCTTAAGGGTAAGGGTTAGGGTAAGGGTAAGGGTAAGCTTAAGGGTAAAAGCAAGGGTAAGGGTAAGGGTAAGGGTAAGGGTAAGGGTAAAGGTAAGGGTAAGCCTAAGGGTAAAAGCAAGGATAAGGGTAAGGGTAAGGGTAAGGGTAAGGGTAAGGGTAAGGGTAAGTGTAAGGGTAAGGGTAAGCTTAAGGGTAAAAGCAAGGGTAAGGGTAAGGGTAAGGGTAAGGGTAAGGGTAAGGGTAAGGGTAAGGGTAAGGGTAAGGGTAAGGGTAAGGGTAAGGGTAAGGGTAAGGGTAAGGGTAAGGGAAAGCTTAAGGGTAAAAGCAAGGGTAAGGGTAAGGGTAAGGGTAAGGGTAAGGGTAAGGGTAAGGGTAAGCTTAAGGGTAAAAGCAAGGGTAAGGGTAAGGGTAAGGGTAAGGGTAAGGGTAAGGGTTAGGGTAAGGGTAAAGGTAAGGGTAAGCCTAAGGGTAAAAGCAAGGGTAAGGGTAAGGGTAAGGTTAAGGGTAAGGGTAAGGGTAAGGGTAAGGGTAAGGGTAAGGGTAAGGGTAAGAGTAAGGGTAAGGGTAAGGGTAAGCTTAAGGGTAAAAGCAAGGGTAAGGGTAAGGGTAAGGGTAAGCCTAAGGGTAAAAGCAAGGGTAAGGGTAAGGGTAAGGGTAAGGGTAAGGGTAAGCTTGAGGGTAAAAGCAAGGGTAAGGGTAAGGGTAAGGGTAAGGGTAAGGGTAAGGGTAAGCTTAAGGGTAAAAGCAAGGGTAGGGGTAAGGGTAAGGGTAAGGGTAAGGGTAAGGGTAAGGGTAAGGGTAAGGGTAAGGGTAAAGGTAAGGGTAAGCCTAAGGGTAAAAGCAAGGGTAAGGGTAAGGGTAAGGGTAAGGGTAAGGGTAAGGGTAAGGGTAAGCTTAAGGGTAAAAGCAAGGGTAAGGGTAAGGGTAAGGGTAAGGGTAAGGGTAAGGGTAAGGGTAAGGGTAAGGGTAAGGGTAAGGGTAAGCTTAAGGGTAAAAGCAAGGGTAAGGGTAAGGGTTAGGGTAAGGGTAAGGGTAAGGGTAAGGGTAAGGGTAAGGGTAAGGGTAAGGGTAAAGGTAAGGGTAAGGGTAAGGGTAAGGGTAAGGGTAAGGGTAAGGGTAAGGGTAAGCTTAAGGGTAAAAGCAAGGGTAAGGGTTAGGGTAAGGGTAAGGGTAAGGGTAAGGGTAAGGGTAAGCTTAAGGGTAAAAGCAAGGGTAAGGGTAAGGTTAAGGGTAAGGGTAAGGGTAAGGGTAAGGGTAAGGGTAAGGGTAAGGGTAAGGGTAAGGGTAAGGGTAAGGGTAAGCTTAAGGGTAAAAGCAAGGGTAAGGGTAAGGGTAAGGGTGAGGGTAAGGGTAAGGGTAAGGGTAAGGGTAAGGGTAAGGGTAAGGGTAAGCTTAAGGGTAAAAGCAAGGGTAAGGGTAAGGGTAAGGGTAAGGGTAAGGGTTAGGGTAAGGGTAAAGGTAAGGGTAAGCCTAAGGGTAAAAGCAAGGGTAAGGGTAAGGGTAAGGGTAAGGGTAAGGGTAAGGGTAAGGGTAAGGGTAAGGGTAAGGGTAAGGGTAAGGGTAAGAGTAAGGGTAAGGGTAAGGGTAAGCTTAAGGGTAAAAGCAAGGGTAAGGGTAAGGGTAAGGGTAAGGGTAAGCCTAAGGGTAAAAGCAAGGGTAAGGGTAAGGGTAAGGGTAAGGGTAAGGGTAAGGGTAAGCTTAAGGGTAAAAGCAAGGGTAAGGGTAAGGGTAAGGGAATGGGTAAGGGTAAGGGTAAGCTTAAGGGTAAAAGCAAGGGTAAGGGTAAGGGTAAGGGTAAGGGTATGTGTAAGGGTAAGGGTAAGGGTAAGGGTAAAGGTAAGGGTAAGCCTAAGGGTAAAAGCAAGGGTAAGGGTAAGGGTAAGGGTAAGGGTAAGGGTAAGGGTAAGCTTAAGGGTAAAAGCAAGGGTAAGGGTAAGGGTAAGGGTAAGGGTAAGGGTAAGGGTAATGGTAAGGGTAAGGGTAAGGGTAAGGGTAAGGGTAAGGGTAAGCTAAAGGGTAAAAGCAAGGGTAAGGGTTAGGGTAAGGGTAAGGGTAAGGGTAAGGGTAAGGGTAAGCTTAAGGGTAAAAGCAAGGGTAAGGGTAAGGGTAAGGGTAAGGGTAAGGGTAAGGGTAAGGGTAAGGGTAAGGGTAAAGGTAAGGGTAAGCCTAAGGGTAAAAGCAAGGGTAAGGGTAAGGGTAAGGGTAAGGGTAAGGGTAAGGGTAAGGGTAAGGGTAAGGGTAAGGGTAAGCTTAAGGGTATAAGCAAGGGTAAGGGTAAGGGTAAGGGTGAGGGTAAGGGTAAGGGTAAGGGTAAGGGTAAGCTTAAGGGTAAAAGCAAGGGTAAGGGTAAGGGTAAGGGTAAGGGTAAGGGTAAGGGTAAGGGTAAGGGTAAGGGTAAGCTTAAGGGTTAAAGCAAGGGTAAGGGTAAGGGTAAGGGTAAGGGTAAGGGTAAGGGTAAGGGTAAGGGTAAGGGTAAGGGTAAGGGTAAGGGTAAGGGTAAGGGTAAGGGTAAAGGTAAGGGTAAGCCTAAGGGTAAAAGCAAGGGTAAGGGTAAGGGTAAGGGTAAGGGTAAGGGTAAGGGTAAGGGTAAGGGTAAGGGTAAGGGTAAGGGTAAGGGTAAGGGTAAGTGTAAGGGTAAGCTTAAGGGTAAAAGCAAGGGCAAGGGTAAGGGTAAGGGTAAGGGTAAGCCTAAGGGTAAAAGCAAGGGTAAGGGTAAGGGTAAGGGTAAGGGTAAGGGTAAGCTTAAGGGTAAAAGCAAGGGTAAGGGTAAGGGTAAGGGTAAGGGTAAGGGTAAGGGTAAGGGTAAGGGTAAGCTTGAGGGTAAAAGCAAGGGTAAGGGTAAGGGTAAGGGTAAGGGTAAGGGTAAGGGTAAGGGTAAAGGTAAGGGTAAGCCTAAGGGTAAAAGCAAGGGTAAGGGTAAGGGTAAGGGTAAGGGTAAGGGTAAGGGTAAGGGTAAGGGTAAGGGTAAGGGTAAGGGTAAGGGTAAGCTTAAGGGTAAAAGCAAGGGTAAGGGTAAGGGTAAGGGTAAGGGTAAGCTTAAGGGTAAAAGCAAGGGTAAGGGTGAGGGTAAGGGTAAGGGTAAGGGTAAGGGTAAGGGTAAGGGTAAGGGTAAGGGTAAGGGTAAGGGTAAGGGTAAGGGTAAGGGTAAGGGTAAGGGTAAGCTTAAGGGTAAAAGCAAGGGTAAGGGTAAGGGTAAGGGTAAGGGTAAGCTTAAGGGTAAGGGTAAGGGTAAGGGTAAGGGTAAGGGTAAGGCTAAGGGTAAAGGTAAGGGTAAGCCTAAGGGTAAAAGCAAGGGTAAGGGTAAGGGTAAGGGTAAGGGTAAGGGTAAGGGTAAGGGTAAGGGTAAGGGTAAGGGTAAGGGTAAGGGTAAGGGTAAGGGTAAGGGTAAGGGTAAGGGTAAGGGTAAGGGTAAGCTTAAGGGTAAAAGCAAGGGTGAGGGTGAGGGTAAGGGTAAGGGTAAGGGAAAGGGTAAGGGTAAGGGTAAGGGTAAGGGTAAGGGTAAGGGTAAGGGTAAGGGTAAGGGTAAGGGTAAGGGTAAGGGTAAGGGTAAGGGTAAGCCTAAGGGTAAAAGCAAGGGTAAGGGTAAGGGTAAGGGTAAGGGTAAGGGTAAAGGTAAGGGTAAGCCTAAGGGTAAAAGCAAGGGTATGGGTAAGGGTAAGGGTAAGGGTAAGGGTAAGGGTAAGGGTAAGGGTAAGGGTAAGGGTAAGGGTAAGGGTAAGGGTAAGGGTAAAGGTAAGGGTAAGCTCAAGGGTAAAAGCAAGGGTAAGGGTAAGGGTAAGGGTAAGGGTAAGGGTAAGGGTAAGGGTAAGGGTAAGGGTAAGGGTAAGCTTAAGGGTAAAAGCAAGGGTAAGGGTAAGGGTAAGGGTAAGGGTAAGGGTAAGGGTAAGGGTAAGGGTAAGGGTAAGGGTAAGGGTAAGGGTAAGGGTAAGGGTAAGCTTAAGGGTAAAAGCAAGGGTAAGGGTAAGGGTAAGGGTAAGGGTAAGGGTAAGGGTAAGGGTAAGGGTAAGGGTAAGCTTAAGGGTAAAAGCAAGGGTAAGGGTAAGGGTAAGGGTAAGGGTAAGGGTAAGGGTAAGGGTAAGCCTAAGGGTAAAAGCAAGGGTAAGGGTAAGGGTAAAAGCAAGGGTAAGGGTAAGGGTAAGGGTAAGGGTAAGGGTAAGGGTAAGGGTACCCTTACCCTTGCTTTTACCCTTAAGCTTACCCTTACCCTTACCCTTACCCTTTCCCTTGCTTTTACCCTTAAGCTTACCCTTACCCTTACCCTTACCCTTACCCTTACCCTTACCCTTACCCTTACCCTTACCCTTACCCTTACCCTTACCCTTACCCTTGCTTTTACCCTTAGGCTTACCCTTACCTTTACCCTAACCCTTACCCTTACCCTTACCCTTACCCTTACCCTTGCTTTTACCCTCAAGCTTACCCTTACCCTTACCCTTACCCTTACCCTTACCCTTACCCTTACCCTTACCCTTGCTTTTACCCTTAAGCTTACCCTTACCCTTACCCTTACCCTTACCCTTACCCTTGCTTTTACCCTTAGGCTTACCCTTACCCTTACCCTTACCCTTACCCTTGCTTTTACCCTTAAGCTTACCCTTACACTTACCCTTACCCTTACCCTTACCCTTACCCTTACCCTTACCCTTACCCTTACCCTTACCCTTACCCTTACCCTTACCCTTACCCTTACCCTTACCCTTACCCTTACCCTTACCCTTGCTTTTACCCTTAGGCTTACCCTTACCTTTACCCTTACCCTTACCCTTACCCTTACCCTTACCCTTACCCTTACCCTTACCCTTACCCTTACCCTTACCCTTACCCTTACCCTTACCCTTGCTTTAACCCTTAAGCTTACCCTTACCCTTACCCTTACCCTTACCCTTACCCTTACCCTTACCCTTACCCTTACCCTTGCTTTTACCCTTAAGCTTACCCTTACCCTTACCCTTACCCTTACCCTCACCCTTACCCTTACCCTTACCCTTGCTTATACCCTTAAGCTTACTCTTACCCTTACCCTTACCCTTACCCTTACCCTTACCCTTACCCTTACCCTTACCCTTACCCTTGCTTTTACCCTTAGGCTTACCCTTACCTTTACCCTTACCCTTACCCTTACCCTTACCCTTACCCTTACCCTTACCCTTACCCTTACCCTTGCTTTTACCCTTAAGCTTACCCTTACCCTTACCCTTACCCTTACCCTTACCCTAACCCTTACCCTTGCTTTTACCCTTTAGCTTACCCTTACCCTTACCCTTACCCTTACCCTTACCCTTACCATTACCCTTACCCTTACCCTTACCCTTACCCTTACCCTTACCCTTGCTTTTACCCTTAAGCTTACCCTTACCCTTACCCTTACCCTTACCCTTACCCTTACCCTTGCTTTTACCCTTAGGCTTACCCTTACCTTTACCCTTACCCTTACCCTTACCCTTACACATACCCTTACCCTTACCCTTACCCTTACCCTTGCTTTTACCCTTAAGCTTACCCTTACCCTTACCCATTCCCTTACCCTTACCCTTACCCTTGCTTTTACCCTTAAGCTTACCCTTACCCTTACCCTTACCCTTACCCTTACCCTTACCCTTGCTTTTACCCTTAGGCTTACCCTTACCCTTACCCTTACCCTTACCCTTGCTTTTACCCTTAAGCTTACCCTTACCCTTACCCTTACTCTTACCCTTACCCTTACCCTTACCCTTACCCTTACCCTTACCCTTACCCTTACCCTTACCCTTACCCTTACCCTTACCCTTGCTTTTACCCTTAGGCTTACCCTTACCTTTACCCTTACCCTAACCCTTACCCTTACCCTTACCCTTACCCTTACCCTTGCTTTTACCCTTAAGCTTACCCTTACCCTTACCCTTACCCTTACCCTTACCCTTACCCTTACCCTCACCCTTACCCTTACCCTTACTCTTGCTTTTACCCTTAAGCTTACCCTTACCCTTACCCTTACCCTTACCCTTACCCTTACCCTTACCCTTACCCTTACCCTTACCCTTACCCTTAACCTTACCCTTACCCTTGCTTTTACCCTTAAGCTTACCCTTACCCTTACCCTTACCCTTACCCTTACCCTAACCCTTACCCTTGCTTTTACCCTTAAGCTTACCCTTACCCTTACCCTTACCCTTACCCTTACCCTTACCCTTACCCTTACCTTTACCCTTACCCTTACCCTTACCCTTACCCTTACCCTTACCCTTACCCTTACCCTAACCCTTACCCTTACCCTTGCTTTTACCCTTAAGCTTACCCTTACCCTTACCCTTACCCTTACCCTTACCCTTACCCTTACCCTTACCCTTACCCTTACCCTTACCCTTGCTTTTACCCTTAAGCTTACCCTTACCCTTACCCTTACCCTTACCCTTACCCTTACCCTTACCCTTGCTTTTACCCTTAGGCTTACCCTTACCTCTACCCTTACCCTTACCCTTACCCTTACCCTTACCCTTACCCTTACCCTCACCCTTACCCCTACCCTTGCTTTTACCCTTAAGCTTACCCTTACCCTTACCCTTACCCTTACCCTTACCCTTACCCTTACCCTTGCTTTTACCCTCAAGCTTACCCTTACCCTTACCCTTACCCTTACCCTTACCCTTGCTTTTACCCTTAGGCTTACCCTTACCCTTACCCTTACCCTTGCTTTTACTTTTAAGCTTACCCTTACCCTTACCCTTACTCTTACCCTTACCCTTACCCTTACCCTTACCCTTACCCTTACCCTTAACCTTACCCTTACCCTTACCCTTGCTTTTACCCTTAGGCTTACCCTTACCTTTACCCTTACCCTAACCCTTACCCTTACCCTTACCCTTACCCTTACCCTTACCCTTGCTTTTACCCTTAAGCTTACCCTTACCCTTACCCTTACCCTTACCCTTACCCTTACCCTTACCCTTGCTTTTACCCTTAAGCTTTCCCTTACCCTTACCCTTACCCTTACCCTTACCCTTACCCTTACCCTTACCCTTACCCTTACCCTTACCCTTACCCTTACCCTTACCCTTACCCTTACCCTTGCTTTTACCCTTAAGCTTACCCTTACCCTTACACTTACCCTTACCCTTACCCTTACCCTTACCCTTACCCTTACCCTTATCCTTGCTTTTACCCTTAGGCTTACCCTTACCTTTACCCTTACCCTTACCCTTACCCTTACCCTTACCCTTGCTTTTACCCTTAAGCTTACCCTTACCCTTACCCTAACCCTTACCCTTAAGCTTACCCTTACCCTTACCCTTACCCTTACCCTTACCCTTACCCTTACCCTTACCCTTAACCTTACCCTTGCTTTTACCCTTAAGCTTACCCTTACCCTTACCCTTACCCTTACCCTTACCCTTGCTTTTACCCTTAAGCTTACCCTTACCCTTACCCTTACCCTTACCCTTAAGCTTTCCCTTACCCTTACCCTTACCCTTACCCTTACCCTTACCCTTACCCTTACCCTTACCCTTACCATTACCCTTACCCTTGCTTTTACCCTTAAGCTTACCCTTACCCTTACCCTTACCCTTACCCTTAAGCTTACCCTTACCCTTACCCTTACCCTTACCCTCACCCTTACCTTTACCCTTGCTTTTACCCTTAAGCTTACCCTTACCCTTACCCTTACCCTTACCCTTAAGCTTACCCTTACCCTTACCCTTACCCTTACCCTTACCCTTACCCTTACCCTTACCCTTGCTTTTACCCTTAAGCTTACCCTTACCCTTACCCTTACCCTTAAGCTTACCCTTACCCTTACCCTTACCCTTACCCTTACCCTTATCCTTACCCTTACCCTTACCCTTACCCTTGCTTTTACCCTTAAGCTTACCCTTACCCTTACCCTTACCCTTGCTTTTATCCTTAAGCTTACCCTTACCCTTACCCTTACCCTTACCCTTAAGCTTACCCTTACCCTTACCCTTACCCTTACCCTTACCCTTACCCTAACCCTTACCCTTGCTTTTACCCTTAAGCTTACCCTTACCCTTACCCTTAACCTTACCCTTACCCTTACCCTTACCCTTACCCTTACCCTTACCCTTACCCTTGCTTTTACCCTTAGGCTTACCCTTACCTTTACCCTTACCCTTACCCTTACCCTTACCCTTACCCTTACCCTTACCCTTACCCTTACCCTTACCCTTACCTTTACCCTTACCCTTGCTTTTACCCTTAAGCTTACCCTTACCCTTACCCTTACCCTTACCCTTACCCTTACTCTTGCTTTTACCCTTAAGCTTACCCTTACCCTTACCCTTATCCTTACCCTTACCCTTGCTTTTACCCTTAGGCTTACCCTTACCCTTTCCCTTACCCTTACCCTTGCTTTTACCCTTAAGCTTACCCTTACCCTTACCCTTACCCTTACCCTTACCCTTACCCTTACCCTTACCCTTACCCTTACTCTTACCCTTACCCTTACCCTTACCCTTACCCTAACCCTTACCCTTACCCTTAGCCTTACCCTTACCCTTACCCTTGCTTTTACCCTTAGGCTTACCCTTACCTTCACCCTTACCCTTACCCTTACCCTTACCCTTACCCTTGCTTTTACCCTTAAGCTTACCCTTACCCTTACCCTTACCCTTACCCTTACCCTTACCCTTACCCTTACCCTTACCCTTGCTTTTACCCTTAAACTTACCCTTACCCTTACCCTTACCCTTACCCTTACCCTTACCCTTACCCTTACCCTTACCCTTACCCTTACCCTCACCCTTGCTTTTACCCTTAAGCTTACCCTTACCCTTACCCTTACCCTTACCCTTACCCTTACCCTTGCTTTTACCCTTAAGCTTACCCTTACCCTTACCCTAACCCTTACCCTTACCCTTGCTTTTACCCTTAGGCTTACCCTTACCCTTACCCTTACCCTTACCCCTGCTTTTACCCTTAAGCTTACCCTTACCCTTACCCTTACTCTTACCCTTACCCTTACCCTTACCCTTACCCTTACCCTTGCTTTTACCCTTAGGCTTACCCTTACCTTTACCCTTACCCTTACCCTTACCCTTACCCTTACCCTTACCCTTACCCTTACCCTTACCCTTACCCTTGCTTTTACCCTTAAGCTAACCCTTACCCTTACCCTTACCCTTACCCTTACCCTTAACCTTACCCTTACCCTTGCTTTCACCCTTAAGCTCACCCTTACCCTTACCCTTACCCTTACCCTTACACTTACCCTTACCCTGACCCTTACCCTTGCTTTTACCCTTAAGCTTACCCTTACTCTTACCCTTACCCTTACCCTTAAGCTTACCCTTACCCTTACCCTTACCCTTACCCTTACCCTTACCCTTACCCTTACCCTTACCCTTGCTTTTACCCTTAAGCTTACCCTTACCCTTACCCTTACCCTTACCCTTGCTTTTACCCTTAAGCTTACCCTTACCCTTACCCTTACCCTTAAGCTTACCCTTACCCTTACCCTTACCCTTACCCTTACCCTTACCCTTGCTTTTACCCTTAAGCTTACCCTTACCCTTACCCTTACCCTTACCCTAACCCTTACCCTTAACCTTACCCTTACCCTTACCCTTACCCTTACCCTTACCCTTGCTTTTACCCTTAGGCTTACCCTTACCTTTACCCTTACCATTACCCTTACCCCTACCCTTACCCTTACCCTTACCCTTACCCTTACCCTTGCTTTTACCCTTAAGCTTACCCTTACCCTTACCCTTACCCTTACCCTTACCCTTACCCTTACCCTTACCCTTACCCTTACCCTTACCCTTACCCTTACCCTTACCCTTTCCCTTGCTTTTACCCTTAAGCTTACCCTTACCCTTACCCTTACCCTTACCCTTACCCTTACCCTTACCCTTACCCTTACCCTTACCCTTACCTTAAGGGTAAGCTTAAGGGTAAGGGTAAGGGTAAGGGTAAGCTTAAGGGTAAAAGCAAGGGTAAGGGTAAGGGTAAGGGTAAGGGTAAGCTTAAGGGTAAAAGCAAGGGTAAGGGTAAGGGTAAGGGTAAGGGTAAGGGTAAGGGTAAGGGTAAGGGTAAGGGTAAGCTTAAGGGTAAGGGTAAGGGTAAGTGTAAGGGTAAGGGTAAGGGTAAGGGTAAGGGTGAGCTTAAGGGTGAAAGCAAGGGTAAGGGTAAGGTTAAGGGTAAGGGTAAGGGTAAGGGTAAGGGTAAGGGTTAGCTTAAGGGTAAAAGCAAGGGTAAGGGTAAGGGTAAGGGTAAGGGTAAGGGTAAGGGTAAGGGTAAGGGTAAGGGTAAGGGTAAGGGTAAGGGTAAGGGTAAAGGTAAGGGTAAGCCTAAGGGTAAAAGCAAGGGTAAGGGTAAGGGTAAGGGTAAGGGTAAGAGTAAGGGTAAGGGTAAGGGTAAGCTTAAGGGTAAAAGCAGGGGTAAGGGTAAGGGTAAGGGTAAGGGTAAGCCTAAGGGTAAAAGCAAGGGTAAGGGTAAGGGTTAGGGTAAGGGTAAGGGTAAGCTTAAGGGTAAAAGCAAGGGTAAGGGTAAGGGTAAGGGTAAGGGTAAGGGTAAGGGTAAGCTTAAGGGTAAAAGCAAGGGTGAGGGTAAGGGTAAGGGTAAGGGTAAGGGTAAGGGTAAGGGTAAGGGTAAGGGTAAGTTTAAGGGTAAAAGCAAGGGTAAGGGTAAGGGTAAGGGTAAGGGTAAGGGTAAGGGTAAGGGTAAGCTTAAGGTAAAAGCAAGGGTAAGGGTAAGGGTAAGGGTAAGGGTAAGGGTGAAGGTAAGGGTAAGCCTAAGGGTAAAAGCAAGGGTAAGGGTAAGGGTAAGGCTAAGGGTAAGGGTAAGGGTTAGGGTAAGGGTAAGGGTAAGGGTAAGGGTAAGAGTAAGGGTAAGGGTAAGGGTAAGGGTAAGGGTAAGGGTAAGGGTAAGGGTAAGGGTAAGGGTAAGCTTAAGGGTAAAAGCAAGGGTAAGGGTAAGGGAAAGGGTAAGGGTAAGCCTAAGGGTAAAAGCAAGGGTAAGGGTAAGGATAAGGGTAAGGGTAAGGGTAAGCTTAAGGGTAAAAGCAAGAGTAAGGGTAAGGGTAAGGGTAAGGGTAGGGGTAAGGGTAAGCTTAAGGGTAAAAGCAAGGGTAAGGGGTAAAGGTAAGGGTAAGGGTAAGGGTAAGGGTAAGGGTAAGGGTAAGGGTAAGGGTAAGGGTAAGGGTAAGGGTAAAGGTAAGGGTAAGCCTAAGGGTAAAAGCAAGGGTAAGGGTAAGGGTAAGGTAAGGGTAAGGGTAAGGGTAAGGGTAAGGGTAAGGGTTAAGGGTAAGGGTAAGGGTAAGCTTAAGGGTAAAAGCAAGGGTTAGGGTAAGGGTAAGGGTAAGGGTAAGGGTAAGGGTAAGGGTAAGGGTAAGCTTAAGGGTAAGGGTAAGGGTAAGGGTAAGGGTAAGCTTAAGGATAAAAGCAAGGGTAAGGGTAAGGGTAAGGGTAAGGGTAAGCTTAAGGGTAAAAGCAAGGGTAAGGGTAAGGGTAAGGGTAAGGGTAAGGGTAAGGGTAAGGGTAAGGGTAAGGGTAAGGGTAAGCTTAAGGGTAAGGGTAAGGGTAAGGGTTAGCTTAAGGGTAAAAGCAAGGGTAAGGGTAAGGGTAAGGGTAAGGGTAAGGGTAAGGGTAAGGGTAAGGGTAAGCTTAAGGGTAAGGGTAAGGGTAAGGGTAAGGGTAAGCTTAAGGGTAAAAGCAAGGGTAAAGGTAAGGGTGAGGGTAAGGGTAAGGGTAAGGGTAAGGGTAAGCTTAAGGGTAAGGGTAAGGGTAAGGGTAAGGGTAAGCTTAAGGGTAAAAGCAAGGGTAAGGGTAATGGTAAGGGTAAGGGTCAGGGTAAGGGTAAGGGTAAGGGTAAGGGTAAGGGTAGGGTAAGGTAAGGGTAAGGGTAAGGGTAAGGGTAAGGGTAAGGTAAGGAAAGCTTAAGGGTAAGGGTAAGGGTAAGGGTAAGGGTAAGCTTAAGGGTAAAAGCAAGGGTAAGGGTAAGGGTAAGGGTAAGGGTAAGGGTAAGCTTAAGGGTAAAAGCAAGGGTAAGGTTAAGGGTAAGGGTAAGGGTAAGGGTAAGGGTAAGGGTAAGGGTAAGGGTAAGCTTAAGGGTAAGGGTTAGGGTAAGGGTAAGGGTAAGCTTAAGGGTAAAAGCAAGGGTAAGGGTAAGGGTAAGGGTAAGGGAAGGTAAGGGTAAGCCTAAGGGTAAAAGCAAGGATAAGGGTAAGGGTAAGGGTAAGGGTAAGGGTAAGGGTAAGGGTAAGTGTAAGGGTAAGGGTAAGCTTAAGGGTAAAAGCAAGGGTAAGGGTAAGGGTAAGGGTAAGGGTAAGGGTAAGGGTAAGGGTAAGGGTAAGGGTAAGGGTAAGGGTAAGGGTAAGGGTAAGGGTAAGGGTAAGGGTAAGGGTAAGGGTAAGGGAAAGCTTAAGGGTAAAAGCAAGGGTAAGGGTAAGGGTAAGGGTAAGGGTAAGGGTAAGGGTAAGGGTAAGCTTAAGGGTAAAAGCAAGGGTAAGGGTAAGGGTAAGGGTAAGGGTAAGGGTAAGGGTTAGGGTAAGGGTAAAGGTAAGGGTAAGCCTAAGGGTAAAAGCAAGGGTAAGGGTAAGGGTAAGGTTAAGGGTAAGGGTAAGGGTAAGGGTAAGGGTAAGGGTAAGGGTAAGAGTAAGGGTAAGGGTAAGGGTAAGCTTAAGGGTAAAAGCAAGGGTAAGGGTAAGGGTAAGGGTAAGCCTAAGGGTAAAAGCAAGGGTAAGGGTAAGGGTAAGGGTAAGGGTAAGGGTAAGCTTGAGGGTAAAAGCAAGGGTAAGGGTAAGGGTAAGGGTAAGGGTAAGGGTAAGGGTAAGCTTAAGGGTAAAAGCAAGGGTAGGGGTAAGGGTAAGGGTAAGGGTAAGGGTAAGGGTAAGGGTAAGGGTAAGGGTAAGGGTAAAGGTAAGGGTAAGCCTAAGGGTAAAAGCAAGGGTAAGGGTAAGGGTAAGGGTAAGGGTAAGGGTAAGGGTAAGGGTAAGCTTAAGGGTAAAAGCAAGGGTAAGGGTAAGGGTAAGGGTAAGGGTAAGGGTAAGGGTAAGGGTAAGGGTAAGGGTAAGGGTAAGGGTAAGCTTAAGGGTAAAAGCAAGGGTAAGGGTAAGGGTTAGGGTAAGGGTAAGGGTAAGGGTAAGGGTAAGGGTAAGGGTAAGGGTAAGGGTAAAGGTAAGGGTAAGGGTAAGGGTAAGGGTAAGGGTAAGGGTAAGGGTAAGGGTAAGCTTAAGGGTAAAAGCAAGGGTAAGGGTTAGGGTAAGGGTAAGGGTAAGGGTAAGGGTAAGGGTAAGCTTAAGGGTAAAAGCAAGGGTAAGGGTAAGGTTAAGGGTAAGGGTAAGGGTAAGGGTAAGGGTAAGGGTAAGGGTAAGGGTAAGGGTAAGGGTAAGGGTAAGGGTAAGGGTAAGGGTAAGCTTAAGGGTAAAAGCAAGGGTAAGGGTAAGGGTAAGGGTGAGGGTAAGGGTAAGGGTAAGGGTAAGGGTAAGGGTAAGGGTAAGGGTAAGCTTAAGGGTAAAAGCAAGGGTAAGGGTAAGGGTAAGGGTAAGGGTAAGGGTTAGGGTAAGGGTAAAGGTAAGGGTAAGCCTAAGGGTAAAAGCAAGGGTAAGGGTAAGGGTAAGGGTAAGGGTAAGGGTAAGGGTAAGGGTAAGGGTAAGGGTAAGGGTAAGGGTAAGGGTAAGAGTAAGGGTAAGGGTAAGGGTAAGCTTAAGGGTAAAAGCAAGGGTAAGGGTAAGGGTAAGGGTAAGGGTAAGCCTAAGGGTAAAAGCAAGGGTAAGGGTAAGGGTAAGGGTAAGGGTAAGGGTAAGGGTAAGCTTAAGGGTAAAAGCAAGGGTAAGGGTAAGGGTAAGGGAATGGGTAAGGGTAAGGGTAAGCTTAAGGGTAAAAGCAAGGGTAAGGGTAAGGGTAAGGGTAAGGGTATGTGTAAGGGTAAGGGTAAGGGTAAGGGTAAAGGTAAGGGTAAGCCTAAGGGTAAAAGCAAGGGTAAGGGTAAGGGTAAGGGTAAGGGTAAGGGTAAGGGTAAGCTTAAGGGTAAAAGCAAGGGTAAGGGTAAGGGTAAGGGTAAGGGTAAGGGTAAGGGTAATGGTAAGGGTAAGGGTAAGGGTAAGGGTAAGGGTAAGGGTAAGCTAAAGGGTAAAAGCAAGGGTAAGGGTTAGGGTAAGGGTAAGGGTAAGGGTAAGGGTAAGGGTGAGCTTAAGGGTAAAAGCAAGGGTAAGGGTAAGGTTAAGGGTAAGGGTAAGGGTAAGGGTAAGGGTAAGGGTAAGGGTAAGGGTAAGGGTAAGGGTAAGGGTAAGGGTAAGGGTAAGCTTAAGGGTAAAAGCAAGGGTAAGGGTAAGGGTAAGGGTGAGGGTAAGGGTAAGGGTAAGGGTAAGGGTAAGGGTAAGGGTAAGGGTAAGCTTAAGGGTAAAAGCAAGGGTAAGGGTAAGGGTAAGGGTAAGGGTAAGCTTAAGGGTAAAAGCAAGGGTAAGGGTAAGGGTAAGGGTAAGGGTAAGGGTAAGGGTAAGGGTAAGGGTAAGGGTAAGGGTAAGGGTAAGGGTAAGGGTAAGGGTAAGCTTAAGGGTAAAAGCAAGGGTAAGGGTAAGGGTAAGGGTAAGGGTAAGCTTAAGGGTAAGGGTAAGGGTAAGGGTAAGGGTAAGGGTAAGGCTAAGGGTAAAGGTAAGGGTAAGCCTAAGGGTAAAAGCAAGGGTAAGGGTAAGGGTAAGGGTAAGGGTAAGGGTAAGGGTAAGGGTAAGGGTAAGGGTAAGGGTAAGGGTAAGGGTAAGGGTAAGGGTAAGGGTAAGGGTAAGGGTAAGGGTAAGGGTAAGGGTAAGGGTAAGCTTAAGGGTAAAAGCAAGGGTGAGGGTAAGGGTAAGGGTAAGGGTAAGGGAAAGGGTAAGGGTAAGGGTAAGGGTAAGGGTAAGGGTAAGGGTAAGGGTAAGGGTAAGGGTAAGGGTAAGGGTAAGGGTAAGGGTAAGGGTAAGGGTAAGCCTAAGGGTAAAAGCAAGGGTAAGGGTAAGGGTAAGGGTAAGGGTAAGGGTAAAGGTAAGGGTAAGCCTAAGGGTAAAAGCAAGGGTATGGGTAAGGGTAAGGGTAAGGGTAAGGGTAAGGGTAAGGGTAAGGGTAAGGGTAAGGGTAAGGGTAAGGGTAAAGGTAAGGGTAAGCTCAAGGGTAAAAGCAAGGGTGAGGGTAAGGGTAAGGGTAAGGGTAAGGGTAAGGGTAAGGGTAAGGGTAAGGGTAAGGGTAAGGGTAAGGGTAAGCTTAAGGGTAAAAGCAAGGGTAAGGGTAAGGGTAAGGGTAAGGGTAAGGGTAAG
Organism: Myrrha octodecimguttata; assembly: GCA_958510865.1. NCBI lineage: Eukaryota > Metazoa > Arthropoda > Insecta > Coleoptera > Coccinellidae > Myrrha > Myrrha octodecimguttata. The sequence goes on from CAUEHS010000405.1 coordinate 19,697, forward strand.
GGTAAGGGTAAGGGTAAGGGTAAGGGTAAGGGTAAGGGTAAGGGTAAGGGTAAGGGTAAGCTTAAGGGTAAAAGCAAGGGTAAGGGTAAGGGTAAGGGTAAGGGTAAGGGTAAGGGTAAGGGTAAGGGTAAGCTTAAGGGTAAAAGCAAGGGTAAGGGTAAGGGTAAGGGTAAGGGTAAGGGTAAGGGTAAGGGTAAGCCTAAGGGTAAAAGCAAGGGTAAGGGTAAGGGTAAAAGCAAGGGTAAGGGTAAGGGTAAGGGTAAGGGTAAGGGTAAGGGTAAGGGTAAGGGTAAGGGTAAGGGTAAGGGTAAGCTTAAGGGTAAAAGCAAGGGTAAGGGTAAGGGTAAGGGTAAGGGTAAGTGTAAGCTTAAGGGTAAAAGCAAGGGTAAGGGTAAGTGTAAGGGTAAAGGTAAGGGTAAGCCTTAGGGTAAAAGCAAGGGTAAGGGTAAGGGTAAGGGTAAGGGTAAGGGTAAGGGTAAGGGTAAGGGTAAGGGTAAGGGTAAGGGTAAGGGTAAGCTTAAGGGTAAAAGCAAGGGTAAGGGTGAGGGTAAGGGTAAGGGTAAGGGTAAGGGTAAGGGTAAGGGTAAGGGTAAGGGTAAGCTTAAGGGTAAAAGCAAGGGTAAGGGTAAGGGTAAGGTTAAGGGTAAGGGTAAGGGTAAGGGTAAGCTTAAGGGTAAAAGCAAGGGTAAGGGATAGGGTAAGGGTAAGGGTAAGGGTAAGGGTAAGCTTGAGGGTAAAAGCAAGGGTAAGGGTAAGGGTAAGGGTAAGGGTAAGGGTAAAGGTAAGGGTAAGCCTAAGGGTAAAAGCAAGGGTAAGGGTAAGGGTAAGGGTAAGGGTAAGGGTAAGGGTAAGGGTAAGGGTAAGGGTAAGGGTAAGGGTAAGGGTAAGGGTAAGGGTAAGCTTAAGGGTATAAGCAAGGGTAAGGGTAAGGGTAAGGGTGAGGGTAAGGGTAAGGGTAAGGGTAAGCTTAAGGGTAAAAGCAAGGGTAAGGGTAAGGGTAAGGGTAAGGGTAAGGGTAAGGGTAAGGGTAAGGGTAAGGGTAAGGGTAAGGGTAAGCTTAAGGGTAAAAGCAAGGGTAAGGGTAAGGGTAAGGGTAAGGGTAAGGGTAAGGGTAAGGGTAAGGGTAAGGGTAAGGGTAAGGGTAAAGTTTAGGGTAAGCCTAAGGGTAAAAGCAAGGGTAAGGGTAAAGGTAAGGGTAAGGGTAAGGGTAAGGGTAAGGGTAAGGGTAAGGGTAAGGGTAAGGGTAAGGGTAAGGGTAAGGGTAAGGGTAAGGGTAAGGGTAAGCTTAAGGGTAAAAGCAAGGGTAAGGGTAAGGGTAAGGGTAAGGGTAAGGGTAAGCCTAAGGGTAAAACAAGGGTAAGGGTAAGGGTAAGGGTAAGGGTAAGCTTAAGGGTAAAAGCAAGGGTAAGGGTAAGGGTAAGGGTGAGGGTAAGGGTAAGCTTAAGGGTTAAAGCAAGGGTAAGGGTAAGGGTAAGGGTAAGGGTAAGGGTAAGGGTAAAGGTAAGGGTAAGCCTAAGGGTAAAAGCAAGGGTAAGGGTGAGGGTAAGGGTAAGGGTAAGGGTAAGGGTAAGGGTAAGGGTAAGGGTAAGGGTAAGGGTAAGGGTAAGGGTAAGGGTAAGGGTAAGGGTAAGGGTAAGCTTAAGGGTAAAAGCAAGGGTAAGGGTAAGGGTAAGGGTAAGGGTAAGGGTAAGGGTAAGGGTAAGGGTAAGGGTAAGGGTAAGGGTAAGGGTAAGGGTAAGGGTAAGGGTAAGCTTAAGGGTAAAAGCAAGGGTAAGGGTAAGGGTAAGGCTGAGGGTAAGGGTAAGGGTAAGGGTAAGGGTAAGCTTAAGGGTAAAAGCAAGGGTAAGGGTAAGGGTAAGGGTAAGGGTAAGGGTAAGCTTAAGGGTAAAAGCAAGGGTAAGGGTAAGGGTAAGGGTAAGGGTAAGGGTAAGGGTAAGGGTAAGGGTAAGGGTAAAGGTAAGGGTAAGCCTAAGGGTAAGAGCAAGGGTAAGGGTAAGGGTTAGGGTATGGGTAAGGGTAAGGGTAAGGGTAAGGGTAAGGGTAAGGGTAAGTGTAAGGGTAAGGGTAAGGGTAAGCTTAAGGGTAAAAGCAAGGGTAAGGGTAAGGGTAAGGGTAAGGGTAAGGGTAAGGGTATGGGTAAGGGTAAGGGTAAGGGTAAGGGTAAGGGTAAGGGTAAGGGTAAGGGTAAGGGTTAGTGTAAGGGTAAGCTTAAGGGTAAGGGTAAGGGTAAGGGTAAAGGTAAGGGTAAGCCTAAGGGTAAAAGCAAGGGTAAGGGTAAGGGTTAGGGTAAGGGTAAGGGTAAGGGTAAGGGTAAGGGTAAGGGTAAGGGTAAGGGTAAGTGTAAGGGTAAGGGTAAGGGTAAGCTTAAGGGTAAAAGCAAGGGTAAGGGTAAGGGTAAGGGTAAGGGTAAGGGTAAGGGTAAGGGTAAGCTTGAGGGTAAGGGTAAGGGTAAGGGTAAGGGTAAGCCCAAGGGTAAAAGCAAGGGCAAGGGTAAGGGTAAGGGTAAGGGTAAGGGTAAGCTTAAGGGTAAAAGCAAGGGTAAGGGTAAGGGTAAGGGTAAGGGTAAGGGTAAGGGTAAGGGTAAGCTTAAGGGTAAAAGCTAGGGTAAGGGTAAGGGTAAGGGTAAGGGTAAGGGTAAGGGTAAAGGTAAGGGTAAGCCTAAGGGTAAAAGCAAGGGTAAGGGTAAGGGTAAGGGTAAGGGTAAGGGTAAGGGTAAGGGTAAGGGTAAGGGTAAGGGTAAGGGTAAGGGTAAGGGTAAGGGTAAGGGTAAGGGTAAGGGTAAGGGTAAGGGTAAGGGTAAGGTAAGGGTAAGGGTAAGGGTAAGGGTAAGGGTAAGCTTAAGGGTAAAAGCAAGGGTAAGGGTAAGGGTAAGGGTAAGGGTAAGGGTAAGGGTAAGGGTAAGGGTAAGGGTAAGGGTAAGGGTAAGGGTAAGGGTAAGGGTAAGGGTAAGGGTAAGGGTAAGGGTAAGGGTAAGGGTAAGGGTAAGGGTAAGGGTAAGCTTAAGGGTAAAAGCAAGGGTGAGGGTAAGGGTAAGGGTAAGGGTAAGGGTAAGGGTAAGGGTAAGGGTAAGCTTAAGGGTAAAAGCAAGGGTAAGGGTAAGGGTAAGGGTAAGGGTAAGGGTAAGGGTAAGGGTAAAGGTAAGGGTAAGCCTAAGGGTAAAAGCAAGGGTAAGGGTAAGGGTAAGGGTAAGGGTAAGCTTAAGGGTAAAAGCAAGGGTAAGGGTAAGGGTAAGGGTATGGGTAAGTGTAAGGGTAAGGGTAAGGGTAAGGGTAAGCTTAAGGGTAAGGATAAGGGTAAGGGTAAAAGCAAGGGTAAGGGTAAGGGTAAGGGTAAGGGTAAGCTTAAGGGTAAAAGCAAGGGTAAGGGTAAGGGTAAGGGTAAGGGTAAGGGTAAGGGTAAGGGTAAGGGTAAGCTTAAGGGTAAGGGTAAGGGTAAGGGTAAGGGTAAGCTTAAGGGTAAAAGCAAGGGTAAGGGTAAGGGTAAGGGTGAGGGTAAGGGTAAGGGTAAGGGTAAGGGTAAGGGTAAGGGTAAGCTTAAGGGTAAAAGCAAGGGTAAGGGTAAGGGTAAGGGTAAGGGTAAGGGTAAGGGTAAGGGTAAGGGTAAGGGTAAGGGTAAGGGTAAGGGTAAGGGTAAGGGTAAGGGTAAGCTTGAGGGTAAAAGCGAGGGTAAGGGTAAGGGTAAGGGTAAGGGTAAGGGTAAGGGTAAGGGTAAGGGTAAAGGTAAGGGTAAGCCTAAGGGTAAAAGCAAGGGTAAGGGTAAGGGTAAGGGTAAGGGTAAGGGTAAGAGTAAGGGTAAGGGTAAGGGTAAGGGTAAGCTTAAGGGTAAAAGCAAGGGTAAGGGTAAGGGTGAGGGTAAGGGTAAGCCTAAGGGTAAAAGCAAGGGTAAGGGTAAGGGTAAGGGTAAGGGTAAGGGTAAGCTTAAGGGTAAAAGCAAGGGTAAGGGTAAGGGTAAGGGTAAGAGTAAGGGTAAGGGTAAGGGTAAGCTTAAGGGTAAAAGCAAGGGTGAGGGTAAGGGTAAGGGTAAGGGTAAGGGTAAGGGTAAGGGTAAGGGTAAGGGTAAGGGTAAGGGTAAGGGTAAGGGTAAGGGTAAGCTTAAGGGTAAAAGCAAGGGTAAGGGTAAGGGTAAGGGTAAGGGTAAGGGTAAGGGTAAGGGTAAGGGTAAGGGTAAGGGTAAGGGTAAGGGTAAGGGTAAGGGTAAAGGTAAGGGTAAGGGTAAGGGTAAGGGTAAGGGTAAGGGTAAGGGTAAGGGTAAGGGTAAGGGTAAGGGTAAGGGTAAGGGTAAGGGTAAGGGTAAGCTTAAGGGTAAAAGCAAGGGTAAGGGTAAGGGTAAGGGTAAGGGTAAGCCTAAGGGTAAAAGCAAGGGTAAGGGTAAGGGTAAGGGTAAGGGTAAGGGTAAGCTTAAAGGTAAAAGCAAGGGTAAGGGTAAGGGTAAGGGAAAGGGTAAGGGTAAGGGTAAGCTTAAGGGTAAAAGCAAGGGTAAGGGTAAGTGTAAGGGTAAGGGTAAGGGTAAGGGTAAGGGTAAGGGTAAAGGTAAGGGTGAGCCTAAGGGTAAAAGCAAGGGTAAGGGTAAGGGTAAGGGTAAGGGTAAGGGTAAGGGTAAGGGTAAGGGTAAGGGTAAGGGTAAGGGTAAGGGTAAGGGTAAGGGTAAGGGTAAGCTTAAGGGTAAAAGCAAGGGTAAGGGTAAGGGTAAGGGTAAGGGTAAGGGTAAGGGTAAGGGTAAGGGTAAAGGTAAGGGTAAGCCTAAGGGAAAAAGCAAGGGTAAGGGTAAGGGTAAGGGTAAGGGTAAGGGTAAGGGTAAGGGTAAGGGTAAGGGTAAGGGTAAGGGTAAGGGTAAGGGTAAGGGTAAGGGTAAGCTTAAGGGTAAAAGCAAGGGTAAGGGTAAGGGTAAGGGTAAGGGTAAGGGTAAGGGTAAGGGTAAGGGTAAGGGTAAGCTTAAGGGTAAAAGCAAGGGTAAGGGTAAGGGTAAGGGTAAGGGTAAGGGTAAGGGTAAGGGTAAGGGTAAGGGTAAGGGTAAGGGTAAGGGTAAGGGTAAGGGTAAGGGTAAGCTTTAGGGTAAAAGCAAGGGTAAGGGTAAGGGTAAGGGTAAGGGTAAGGGTAAGGGTAAGGGTAAGGGTAAGGGTAAGGGTAAGGGTAAGGGTAAGCTTAAGGGTAAAAGCAACGGTAAGGGTAAGGGTAAGGGTAAGTGTAAGGGTAAGGGTAAGAGTAAGGGTAAGGGTAAAGGTAGGGGTAAGCCTAAGGGTAAATGCAAGGGTAAGGGTAAGGGTAAGGGTAAGGGTAAGGGTAAGGGTAAGTGTAAGGGTAAGGGTAAGGGTAAGGGTAAGGGTAAGGGTAAGCTTAAGGGTAAAAGCAAGGGTAAGGGTAAGGGTAAGGGTAAGGGTAAGGTTAAGGGTAAGGGTAAGCCTTACCCTTACCCTTACCCTTACCCTTGCTTTTACCCTTAAGCTTACCCTTACCCTTACCCTTACACTTAGCCTTACCCTAACCCTTACCCTTGCTTTTACCCTTAGGCTTACCCTTACCCTTACCCTTACCCTTACCCTTGCTTTTACCCTTAAGCTCACCCTTACCCTTACCCTTACCCTTACCCTTACCCTTACCCTTACCCTTACCCTTACCCTTACCCTTACCCTTACCCTTACCCTTACCCTTACCCTTGCTTTTACCCTTAGGCTTACCCTTACCTTTACCCTTACCCTTACCCTTACCCTTACCCTTACCCTTACCCTTACCCTTGCTTTTACCCTTAAGCTTACCCTTACCCTTACCCTTACCCTTACCCTTACCCTTACTTTTACCCTTAAGCTTACCCTTACCCTTACCCTTACCCTTACCCTTACCCTTACCCTTACCCTTACCCTTGCTTTTACCCTTAAGCTTACCCTTACCCTTACCCTTACCCTTACCCTTAAGCTTACCCTTACCCTTACCCTTACCCTTACCCTTACCCTTACCCTTACCCTTACCCTTACCCTTACCCTTGCTTTTACCCTTAAGCTTACCCTTACCCTTACCCTTACCCTTACCCTTACCCTTACCCTTGCTTTTACCCTTAAGCTTACCCTTACTCTTACCCTTACCCTTACCCTTAAGCTTACCCTTACCCTTACCCTTACCCTTACCCTTACCCTTACCCTTACCCTTACCCTTACCCTTACCCTTACCCTTACCCTTACCCTTGCTTTTACCCTTAAGCTTACCCTTACCCTTACCCTTACCCTTAAGCTTACCCTTACCCTTACCCTTACCCTTACCCTTACCCTTGCTTTTACCCTTAAGCTTACCCTTACCCTTACCCTTACCCTTACCCTTAAGCTTACCCTTACCCTTACCCTTACCCTTACCCTTACCCTTACCCTTACCCTTACCCTTGCTTTTACCCTTAAGCTTACCTATACCCTTACCCTTACCCTTACCCTTAAGCTTACCCTTACCCTTACCCTTACCCTTACCCTTACCCTTACCCTTACCCTTACCCTTACCCTTGCTTTTACCCTTAAGCTTACCCTTACCCTTACCCTTACCCTTACCCTTACCCTTACCCTTGCTTTTACCCTTGAGCTTACCCTTACCCTTACCCTTACCCTTACCCTTAAGCTTACCCTTACCCTTACCCTTACCCTTTCCCTTACCCTTACCCTTACCCTTGCTTTTACCCTTAAGCTTACCCTTACCCTTACACTTACCCTTACCCTTACCCTTACCCTTACCCTTACCCTTACCCTTACCCTTACCCTTACCCTTGCTTTTACCCTAAGGCTTACCCTTACCTTTACCCTTACCCTTACCCTTACCCTTACCCTTACCCTTACCCTTACCCTTACCCTTGCTTTTACCCTTAAGCTTACCCTTACCCTTACCCTTTCCCTTACCCTTACCCTTACCCTTGCTTTTACCTTTAAGCTTACCCTTACACTTACCCTTACCCTTACCCTTACCCTTGCTTTTACCCTTAGGCTTACCCTTACCCTTACCTTTACCCTTACCCTTGCTTTTACCCTTAAGCTCACCCTTACCCTTACCCTTACCCTTACCCTTACCCTTACCCTTACCCTTACCCTTACCCTTACCCTTACCCTTACCTTTACCCTTACCCTTACCCTTACCCTTACCCTTACCCTTACCCTTACCCTTACCCTTACCCTTACCCTTGCTTTTACCCTTAAGCTTACCCTTACCCTCACCCTTACCCTTACCCTTACCCTTACCCTTACCCTTACCCTCACCCTTGCTTTTACCCTTAAGCTTACCCTTACCCTTACCCTTACCCTTACCCTTACCCTTACCCTTACCCTTGCTTTTACCCTTAAGCTTACCCTTACCCTTACCCTTACCCTTACCCTTACCCTTGCTTTTACCCTTAGGCTTACCCTTACCCTTACCCTTACCCTTACCCTTGCTTTTACCCTTAAGCTTACCCTTACCCTTACCCTTACCCTTACTCTTACCCTTACCCTTACCCTTACCCTTACCCTTACCCTTGCTTTTACCCTTAGGCTTACCCTTACCTTTACCCTTACCCTTACCCTTACCCTCACCCTTACCCTTACCCTTACCCTTACCCTTACCCTTGCTTTTACCCTTAAGCTTACCCTTACCCTCACCCTTACCCTTACCCTTACCCTTACCCTTACCCTTACCCTTACCCTTTCCCTTACCCTTGCTTTTACCCTTAAGCTTACCCTTACCCTTACCCTTACCCTTACCCTTACCCTTACCCTTACCCTTACCCTTACCCTTACCCTTACCCTTACCCTTACCCTTACCCTTACCCTTACCCTTACCCTTACCCTTACCCTTGCTTTTACCCTTAAGCTTACCCTTACCCTTACCCTTACCCTTACCCTTAAGCTTACCCTTACCCTTACCCTTACCCTTACCCTTACCCTTACCCTTACCCTTACCCTTACCCTTACCCTTACCCTTACCCTTGCTTTTACCCTTAAGCTTACCCTTACCCTTACCCTTACCCTTACCCTTACCCTTGCTTTTACCCTTACCCTTATCCTTACCCTTAAGCTTACCCTTACCCTTACCCTTACCCTTACCCTTACCCTTACACTTACCCTTACCCTTACCCTTACCCTTACCCTTACCCTTACCCTTACCCTTACCCTTACCCTTGCTTTTACCCTTAAGCTTACCCTTACCCTTACCCTTACCCTTACCCTTACCCTTACCCTTACCCTCACCCTTGCTTTTACCCTTAAGCTTACCCTTACCCTTACCCTTACCCTTACCCTTACCCTTACCCTTACCCTTACCCTTACCCTTACCCTTACCCTTACCCCTACCCTTACCCTTACCCTTACCCTTACCCTTACCCTTACCCTTACCCTTACCCTTACCCTTACCCTTGCTTTTACCCTTAAGCTTACCCTTACCCTTACCCTTACCCTTACCCTTACCCTTACCCTTACCCTTACCCTTACCCTTACCCTTACCCTTACCCTTGCTTTTACCCTTAGGCTTACCCTTACCTTTACCCTTACCCTTACCCTTACCCTTACCCTTACCCTTGCTTTTACCCTTAAGCTTACCCTTACCCTTACCCTTACCCTTACCCTTACCCTTACCCTTGCTTTTACCCTTAAGCTTACCCTTACCCTCACCCTTACCCTTACCCTTGCTTTTACCCTTAGGCTTACCCTTTCCCTTACCCTTACCCTTACCCTTAAGCTTACCCTTACCCTTACCCTTACCCTTACCCTTACCCTTACCCTTACCCTTACCCTTACCCTTACCCTTGCTTTTACCCTTAAGCTTACCCTTACCCTAACCCTTACACTTACCCTTACCCTTACCCTTACCCTTACCCTTACCCTTACCCTAACCCTTACCCTTACCCTTGCTTTTACCCTTAGGCTTACCCTTACCTTTACCCTTACACTTACCCTTACCCTTAAGCTTACCCTTACCCTTACCCTTACCCTTACCCTTACCCTTACCCTTACCCTTACCCTTACCCTTACCCTTACCCTTACCCTTACCCTTACCCTTGCTTTTACCCTTAAGCTTACCCTTACCCTTACCCTTACACTTACCCTTACCCTTACCCTTACCCTTACCCTTACCCTTACCCTTACCCTAACCCTTACCCTTACCCTTGCTTTTACCCTTAGGCTTACCCTTACCTTTACCCTTACCCTTACCCTTACCCTTACCCTTACCCTTACCCTTACCCTTACCCTTACCCTTACCCTTGCCCTTACCCTTGCTTTTACCCTTAAGCTTACCCTTACCCTTACCCTTACCCTTACCCTTACCCTTACCCTTACCCTTACCCTTACCCTTACCCTTACCCTTGCTTTTACCCTTAAGCTTACCCTTACCCTTACCCTTACCCTTACCCTCACCCTTACCCTTACCCTTACCCTTGCTTTTACCCTTAAGCTTACCCTTACCCTTACCCTTACCCTTACCCTTACCCTTACCCTTACCCTTACCCTTACCCTTACCCTTACCCTTACCCTTACCCTTACCCTTACCCTTGCTTTTACCCTTAAGCTTACCCTTACCCTTACCCTTACCCTTACCATTACCCTTACCCTTACCCTTACCCTTACCCTTACCCTTACCCTTACCCTTACCCTTACCCTTACCCTTACCCTTACCCTTGCTTTTACCCTTAGGCTTACCCTTACCTTTACCCTTACCCTTACCCTTACCCTTACCCTTACCCTTACCCTTGCTTTAACCCTTAAGCTTACCCTTACCCTCACCCTTACCCTTACCCTTACCCTTGCTTTTACCCTTAAGCTTACCCTTACCCTTACCCTTACCCTTACCCTTGTTTTACCCTTAGGCTTACCCTTACCCTTACCCTTACCCTTACCCTTGCTTTTACCCTTAAGCTTACCCTTACCCTTACCCTTACCCTTACCCTTACCCTTACCCTTACCCTTACCCTTACCCTTACCCTTACCTTTACCCTTACCCTTGCTTTTACCCTTAGGCTTACCCTAACCTTTACCCTTACCCTTACCCTTACCCTTACCCTTACCCTTACCCTTACCCTTACCCTTACCCTTACCCTTACCCTTACCCTTACCCTTACCCTTACCCTTACCCTTACCCTTACCCTTACCCTTGCTTTTACCCTTAAGCTTACCCTTACCCTTACCCTTACCCTTACCCTTACCCTTACCCTTACCCTTACCCTTGCTTTTACCCTTAAGCTTACCCTTACCCTTACCCTTACCCTCACCCTTACCCTTACCCTTACCCTTGCTTATACCCTTAAGCTTACCCTTACCCTTACCCTTACCCTTACCCTTACCCTTACCCTTACTCTTACCCTTACCCTTACCCTTACCCTTGCTTTTACCCTTAGGCTTACCCTTACCTTTACCCTTACCCTTCCCCTTACCCTTACCCTTGCTTTTACCCTCAAGCTTACCCTTACCCTTACCCTTACCCTTACCCTAACCCTTACCCTTGCTTTTACCCTTAAGCTTACCCTTACCCTTACCCTAACCCTTACCCTTACCCTTACCCTTAACCTTACCCTTACCCTTACCCTTGCTTTTACCCTTAAGCTTACCCTTACCCTTACCCTTACCCTTACCCTTACCCTTACCCTTACCCTTACCCTTACCCTTACCCTTACCCTTACCCTTACCCTTACCCTTGCTTTTACCCTTAAGCTTACCCTTACCCTTACCCTTACTCTTACCCTTACCCTTACCCTTACCCTTACCCTTACCCTTACCCTTGCTTTTACCCTAAGGCTTAGGCTTACCTTTACCCTTACCCTTGCTTTTACCCTTAAGCTTACACTTACCCTTACCCTTACCCTTACCCTTACCCTTACCCTTGCTTTTACCCTTAAGCTTACCCTTACCCTTACACTTACCCTTACCCTTACCCTTACCCATACCCTTACCCTTACCCTTACCCTTACCCTTGCTTTTACCCTTACCCTTACCCTTGCTTTTACCCTTAGGCTTACCCTTACCCTTACCCTTACCCTTACCCTTACCCTTACCCTTACCCTTACCCTTACCCTTGCTTTTACCCTTAAGCTTACCCTTACCCTTACCCTTACCCTTACCCTTACCCTTACCCTTACCCTTACCCTTACCCTTACCCTTACCCTTGCTTTTACCCTTAAGCTTACCCTTACCCTTACCCTTACCCTTACCCTTACCCTTACCCTTACCCTTACCCTTACCCTTACCCTTACCCTTACCCTTACCCTTACCCTTACCCTTACCCTTACCCTTACCCTTACCCTTACCCTTACCCTTGCTTTTACCCTAAAGCTTACCCTTACCCTTACCCTTACCCTTACCCTTACCCTTACCCTTACCCTTACCCTTACCCTTACCCTTACCCTTACCCTTACCCTTACCCTTGCTTTTACCCTTAAGCTTACCCTTACCCTTACCCTTACCCTTACCCTTACCCTTACCCTTACCCCTACCCTTACCCTTACCCTTACCCTTACCCTTACCCTTACCCATACCCTTGCTTTTACCCTTAGGCTTACCCTTACCTTTGCCCTTACCCTTACCCTTACCCTTACCCTTACCCTTACCCTTACCCTTACCCTTACCCTTGCTTTTACCCTTAAGCTTACCCTTACCCTTACCCTTACCCTTACCCTTACCCTTACCCTTACCCTTACCCTTGCTTTTACCCTTAAGCTTACCCTTACCCTTACCCTTACCCTTACCCTTACCCTTGCTTTTACCCTTAGGCGTACCCTTACCCTTACCCTTACCCTTACCCTCACCCTTACCGTTACCCTTACCCTTACCCTTACCCTTACCCTTACCCTTACCCTCACCCTTGCTTTTACCCTTAAGCTTACCCTTACCCTTACCCTTACCCTTACCCTTACCCTTACCCTTACCCTTACCCTTACCCTTACCCTTACCCTTACCCTTACCCTTACCCTTACCCTTACCCTTACCCTTACCCTTACCCTTGCTTTTACCCTTAGGCTTACCCTTACCTTTACCTTTACCCTTACCCTTACCCTTACCCTTACCCTTACCCTTACCCTTGCTTTTACCCTTAAGCTTACCCTTACCCTTACCCTTGCTTTTACCCTTAAGCTTACCCTTACCCTTACCCTCACCCTTACCCTTACCCTTACCCTTACCCTTACCCTTACCCTTACCCTTGCTTTTACCCTTAAGCTTACCCTTACCCTTACCCTTACCCTTACCCTTACCCTTACCCTTACCCTTGCTTTTACCCTTAAGCTTACCCTTACCCTTACCCTTACCCTTACCCTTACCCTTACCCTTACCCTTACCCTTACCCTTACCCTTACCCTTACCCTTACCCTTACCCTTACCCTTACCCTTACCCTTACCCTTACCCTTACCCTTACCCTTACCCTTACCCTTACCCTTACCCTTACCCTTACCCTTACCCTTACCCTTACCCTTACCCTTGCTTTTACCCTTAGGCTTACCCTTACCTTTACCTTTACCCTTACCCTTACCCTTACCCATACCCTTACCCTTACCCTTGCTTTTACCCTTAAGCTTACCCTTACCCTTACCCTTACCCTTACCCTTACCCTTGCTTTTACCCTTAAGCTTACCCTTACCCTTACCCTTACCCTTACCCTTACCCTTGCTTTTACCCTTAGGCTTACCCTTACCCTTACCCTTACCCTTACCCTTGCTTTTACCCTTAAGCTTACCCTTACACTTACCCTTACCCTTACCCTTACCCTTACCCTTACCCTTACCCTTACCCTTACCCTTACCCTTACCCTTACCCTTACCCTTACCCTTGCTTTTACCCTTAGGCTTACCCTTACCTTTACCCTTACCCTTACCCTTACCCTTACCCTTACCCTTACCCTTACCCTTACCCTTACCCTTACCCTTACCCTTACCCTTACCCTTACCCTTACCCTTACCCTTACCCTTGCTTTTACCCTTAAGCTTACCCTTACCCTTACCCTTACCCTTACCCTTACCCTTACCCTTACCCTTGCTTTTACCCTTAAGCTTACCTTTACCCTTACCCTTACCCTTACCCTTACCCTCACCCTTACCCTTACCCTTACCCTTACCCTTGCTTATACCCTTAAGCTTACCCTTACCCTTACCCTTACCCTTACCCTTACCCTTACCCTTACCCTTACCCTTACCCTTACCCTTACCCTTACCCTTACCCTTGCTTTTACCCTTAGGCTTACCCATACCTTTACCCTTACCCTTACCCTTACCCTTACCCTTACCCTTACCCTTACCCTTACCCTTGCTTTTACCCTTAAGCTTACCCTTACCCTTACCCTTACCCTTACCCTTACCCTAACCCTTACCCTTGCTTTTACCCTTTAGCTTACCCTTACCCTTACCCTTACCCTTACCCTTACCCTTACCCTTACCCTTACCCTTACCCTTACCCTTACCCTTACCCTTACCCTTACCCTTACCCTTACCCTTACCCTTACCCTTACCCTTACCCTTACCCTTACCCTTACCCTTACCCTTACCCTTGCTTTTACCCTTAGGCTTACCCTTACCTTTACCCTTACCCTTACCCTTACCCTTACCCTTACCCTTACCCTTACCCTTACCCTTACCCTTGCTTTTACCCTTAAGCTTACCCTTACCCTTACCCTTACCCTTACCCTTACCTTTACCCTTGCTTTTACCCTTAAGCTTACCCTTACCCTTACCCTTACCCTTAACCTAAACCTTGCTTTTACCCTTAAGCTTACCCTTACCCTTACCCTTACCCTTACCCTTACCTTTACCCTTGCTTTTACCCTTAAGCTTACCCTTACCCTTACCCTTACCCTTACCCTTACCCTTGCTTTTACCCTTAGGCTTACCCTTACCCTTACCCTTACCCTTACCCTTGCTTTTACCCTTAAGCTTACCCTTACCCTTACCCTTACTCTTACCCTTACCCTTACCCTTACCCTTACCCTTACCCTTACCCTTACCCTTACCCTTACCCTTACCCTTACCCTTACCCTTGCTTTTACCCTTAGGCTTACCCTTACCTTTACCCTTACCCTAACCCTTACCCTTACCCTTACCCTTACCCTTACCCTTGCTTTTACCCTTAAGCTTACCCTTACCCTTACCCTTACGCTTACCCTTACCCTTACCCTTACCCTTGCTTTTACCCTTAAGCTTACCCTTACCCTTACCCTTACCCTTACCCTTACCCTTACCCTTACCCTTACCCTTACCCTTACCCTTACCCTTACCCTTACCCTTACCCTTGCTTTTACCCTTAAGCTTACCCTTACCCTTACCCTTACCCTTACCCTTACCCTAACCCTTACCCTTGCTTTTACCCTTAAGCTTACGCTTACCCTTACCCTTACCCTTACCCTTACCCTTACCCTTACCTTTACCCTTACCCTTACCCTTACCCTCACCCTTACCCTTACCCTTACCCTTACCCTTACCCTTGCTTTTACCCTTAAGCTTACCCTTACCCTTACCCTTACCCTTACCCTTACCCTTACCCTTACTTTTACCCTTACCCTTACCCTTGCTTTTACCCTTAAGCTTACCCTTACCCTTACCCTTACCCTTACCCTTACCCTTACCCTTACCCTTACCCTTACCCTTACCCTTGCTTTTACCCTTAGGCTTACCCTTACCTTTACCCTTACCCTTACCCTTACCCTTACCCTTACCCTTACCCTTACCCTTACCCTTGCTTTTACCCTTAAGCTTACCCTTACCCTTACCCTTACCCTTACCCTTACCCTTACCCTTACCCTTGCTTTTACCCTAAAGCTTACCCTTACCCTTACCCTTACCCTTACCCTTACCCTTGCTTTTACCCTTAGGCTTACCCTTACCCTTACCCTAACCCTTACCCTTGCTTTTACCCTTAAGCTTACCCTTACCCTTACCCTTACTCTTACCCTTACCCTTACCCTTACCCTTACCCTTACCCTTACCCTTACCCTTACCCTTACCCTTACCCTTACCCTTACCCTTACCCTTACCCTTGCTTTTACCCTTAGGCTTACCCTTACCTTAACCCTTACCCTTACCCTTACCCTTACCCTTACCCTTACCCTTGCTTTAACCCTTAAGCTTACCCTTACCCTCACCCTTACCCTTACCCTTACCCTTGCTTTTACCCTTAAGCTTACCCTTACCCTTACCCTTACCCTTACCCTTACCCTTGTTTTACCCTTAGGCTTACCCTTACCCTTACCCTTACCCTTACCCTTGCTTTTACCCTTAAGCTTACCCTTACCCTTACCCTTACCCTTACCCTTACCCTTACCCTTACCCTTACCCTTACCCTTACCCTTACCTTTACCCTTACCCTTGCTTTTACCCTTAGACTTACCCTAACCTTTACCCTTACCCTTACCCTTACCCTTACCCTTACCCTTACCCTTACCCTTACCCTTACCCTTACCCTTACCCTTACCCTTACCCTTGCTTTTACCCTTAAGCTTACCCTTACCCTTACCCTTACCCTTACCCTTACCCTTACCCTTGCTTTTACCCTTAAGCTTACCCTTACCCTTACCCTTACCCTCACCCTTACCCTTACCCTTACCCTTGCTTATACCCTTAAGCTTACCCTTACCCTTACCCTTACCCTTACCCTTACCCTTACTCTTACCCTTACCCTTACCCTTACCCTTACCCTTGCTTTTACCCTTAGGCTTACCCTTACCTTTACCCTTACCCTTCCCCTTACCCTTACCCTTGCTTTTACCCTCAAGCTTACCCTTACCCTTACCCTTACCCTAACCCTTACCCTTGCTTTTACCCTTAAGCTTACCCTTACCCTTACCCTTACCCTTACCCTTACCCTTACCCTTACCCTTACCCTTACCCTTGCTTTTACCCTTAAGCTTACCCTTACCCTTACCCTTACCCTTACCCTTACCCTTACCCTTACCCTTACCCTTACCCTTACCCTTACCCTTACCCTTACCCTTGCTTTTACCCTTAAGCTTACCCTTACCCTTACCCTTACTCTTACCCTTACCCTTACCCTTACCCTTACCCTTACCCTTACCCTTGCTTTTACCCTAAGGCTTAGGCTTACCTTTACCCTTACCCTTGCTTTTACCCTTAAGCTTACACTTACCCTTACCCTTACCCTTACCCTTACCCTTACCCTTGCTTTTACCCTTAAGCTTACCCTTACCCTTACCCTTACCCTTACCCTTACCCTTACCCTTACCCTTACCCTTACCCTTACCCTTACCCTTACCCTTGCTTTTACCCTTACCCTTACCCTTGCTTTTACCCTTAGGCTTACCCTTACCCTTACCCTTACCCTTACCCTTACCCTTACCCAAACCCTTACCCTTGCTTTTACCCTTAAGCTTACCCTTACCCTTACCCTTACCCTTACCCTTACCCTTACCCTTACCCTTACCCTTACCCTTACCCTTACCCTTACCCTTACCCTTACCCTTGCTTTTACCCTTAAGCTTACCCTTACCCTTACCCTTACCCTTACCCTTACCCTTACCCTTACCCTTACCCTTACCCTTACCCTTACCCTTACCCTTACCCTTACCCTTACCCTTACCCTTACCCTTACCCTTACCCTTACCCTTACCCTTACCCTTACCCTTGCTTTTACCCTTAAGCTTACCCTTACCCTTACCCTTACCCTTACCCTTACCCTTACCCTTACCCTTACCCTTACCCTTACCCTTACCCTTACCCTTACCCTTACCCTTACCCTTACCCTTACCCTTACCCTTGCTTTTACCCTTAAGCTTACCCTTACCCTTACCCTTACCCTTACCCTTACCCTTACCCTTACCCTTACCCTTACCCTTACCCTTACCCTTACCCTTACCCTTACCCTTACCCTTACCCATACCCTTGCTTTTACCCTTAGGCTTACCCTTACCTTTACCCTTACCCTTACCCTTACCCTTACCCTTACCCTTACCCTTACCCTTACCCTTACCCTTACCCTTGCTTTTACCCTTAAGCTTACCCTTACCCTTACCCTTACCCTTACCCTTACCCTTACCCTTGCTTTTACCCTTAAGCTTACCCTTACCCTTACCCTTACCCTTACCCTTACCCTTGCTTTTACCCTTAGGCGTACCCTTACCCTTACCCTTACCCTTACCCTTACCCTTACCCTTACCCTTACCCTTACCCTTACCCTTACCCTTACCCTTACCCTCACCCTTGCTTTTACCCTTAAGCTTACCCTTACCCTTACCCTTACCCTTACCCTTACCCTTACCCTTACCCTTACCCTTACCCTTACCCTTACCCTTACCCTTACCCTTACCCTTACCCTTACCCTTGCTTTTACCCTTAGGCTTACCCTTACCTTTACCTTTACCCTTACCCTTACCCTTACCCTTACCCTTACCCTTACCCTTGCTTTTACCCTTAAGCTTACCCTTACCCTTACCCTTACCCTTACCCTTGCTTTTACCCTTAAGCTTACCCTTACCCTTACCCTTACCCTTACCCTTACCCTTACCCTTACCCTTACCCTTGCTTTTACCCTTAAGCTTACCCTTACCCTTACCCTTACCCTTACCCTTACCCTTACCCTTACCCTTGCTTTTACCCTTAAGCTTACCCTTACCCTTACCCTTACCCTTACCCTTACCCTTACCCTTACCCTTACCCTTACCCTTACCCTTACCCTTACCCTTACCCTTACCCTTACCCTTACCCTTACCCTTACCCTTACCCTTACCCTTACCCTTACCCTTACAATTACCCTTACCCTTACCCTTACCCTTACCCTTGCTTTTACCCTTAGGCTTACCCTTACCTTTACCTTTACCCTTACCCTTACCCTTACCCATACCCTTACCCTTACCCTTGCTTTTACCCTTAAGCTTACCCTTACCCTTACCCTTACCCTTACCCTTACCCTTGCTTTTACCCTTAAGCTTACCCTTACCCTTACCCTTACCCTTACCCTTACCCTTGCTTTTACCCTTAGGCTTACCCTTACCCTTACCCTTACCCTTACCCTTGCTTTTACCCTTAAGCTTACCCTTACACTTACCCTTACCCTTACCCTTACCCTTACCCTTACCCTTACCCTTACCCTTACCCTTACCCTTACCCTTACCCTTGCTTTTACCCTTAGGCTTACCCTTACCTTTACCCTTACCCTTACCCTTACCCTTACCCTTACCCTTACCCTTACCCTTACCCTTACCCTTACCCTTACCCTTACTCTTACCCTTACCCTTACCCTTGCTTTTACCCTTAAGCTTACCCTTACCCTTACCCTTACCCTTACCCTTACCCTTACCCTTACCCTTGCTTTTACCCTTAAGCTTACCCTTACCCTTACCCTTACCCTTACCCTTACCCTCACCCTTACCCTTACCCTTACCCTTACCCTTGCTTATACCCTTAAGCTTACCCTTACCCTTACCCTTACCCTTACCCTTACCCTTACCCTTACCCTTACCCTTACCCTTACCCTTACCCTTACCCTTACCCTTGCTTTTACCCTTAGGCTTACCCTTACCTTTACCCTTACCCTTACCCTTACCCTTACCCTTACCCTTACCCTTACCCTTACCCTTGCTTTTACCCTTAAGCTTACCCTTACCCTTACCCTTACCCTTACCCTTACCCTTACCCTAACCCTTACCCTTGCTTTTACCCTTTAGCTTACCCTTACCCTTACCCTTACCCTTACCCTCACCCTTACCCTTACCCTTACCCTTACCCTTACCCTTACCCTTACCCTTACCCTTACCCTTACCCTTACCCTTACCCTTACCCTTACCCTTACCCTTACCCTTACCCTTACCCTTACCCTTACCCTTACCTTGCTTTTACCCTTAGGCTTACCCTTACCTTTACCCTTACCCTTACCCTTACCCTTACCCTTACCCTTACCCTTACCCTTACCCTTACCCTTACCCTTGCTTTTACCCTTAAGCTTACCCTTACCCTTACCCTTACCTTTACCCTTGCTTTTACCCTTAAGCTTACCCTTACCCTTACCCTTACCCTTAACCTAAACCTTGCTTTTACCCTTAAGCTTACCCTTACCCTTACCCTTACCCTTACCCTTGCTTTTACCCTTAAGCTTACCCTTACCCTTACCCTTACCCTTACCCTTACCCTTACCCTTACCCTTACCCTTACCCTTACCCTTACCCTTACCCTTACCCTTACCCTTACCCTTACCCATACCCTTGCTTTTACCCTTAGGCTTACCCTTACCTTTACCCTTACCCTTACCCTTACCCTTACCCTTACCCTTACCCTTACCCTTACCCTTACCCTTACCCTTGCTTTTACCCTTAAGCTTACCCTTACCCTTACCCTTACCCTTACCCTTACCCTTACCCTTGCTTTTACCCTTAAGCTTACCCTTACCCTTACCCTTACCCTTACCCTTACCCTTGCTTTTACCCTTAGGCGTACCCTTACCCTTACCCTTACCCTTACCCTTACCCTTACCCTTACCCTTACCCTTACCCTTACCCTTACCCTTACCCTTACCCTCACCCTTGCTTTTACCCTTAAGCTTACCCTTACCCTTACCCTTACCCTTACCCTTACCCTTACCCTTACCCTTACCCTTACCCTTACCCTTACCCTTACCCTTACCCTTACCCTTACCCTTACCCTTGCTTTTACCCTTAGGCTTACCCTTACCTTTACCTTTACCCTTACCCTTACCCTTACCCTTACCCTTACCCTTACCCTTGCTTTTACCCTTAAGCTTACCCTTACCCTTACCCTTACCCTTACCCTTGCTTTTACCCTTAAGCTTACCCTTACCCTTACCCTTACCCTTACCCTTACCCTTACCCTTACCCTTACCCTTGCTTTTACCCTTAAGCTTACCCTTACCCTTACCCTTACCCTTACCCTTACCCTTACCCTTACCCTTGCTTTTACCCTTAAGCTTACCCTTACCCTTACCCTTACCCTTACCCTTACCCTTACCCTTACCCTTACCCTTACCCTTACCCTTACCCTTACCCTTACCCTTACCCTTACCCTTACCCTTACCCTTACCCTTACCCTTACCCTTACCCTTACCCTTACCCTTACAATTACCCTTACCCTTACCCTTACCCTTACCCTTGCTTTTACCCTTAGGCTTACCCTTACCTTTACCTTTACCCTTACCCTTACCCTTACCCATACCCTTACCCTTACCCTTGCTTTTACCCTTAAGCTTACCCTTACCCTTACCCTTACCCTTACCCTTACCCTTGCTTTTACCCTTAAGCTTACCCTTACCCTTACCCTTACCCTTACCCTTACCCTTGCTTTTACCCTTAGGCTTACCCTTACCCTTACCCTTACCCTTACCCTTGCTTTTACCCTTAAGCTTACCCTTACACTTACCCTTACCCTTACCCTTACCCTTACCCTTACCCTTACCCTTACCCTTACCCTTACCCTTACCCTTACCCTTGCTTTTACCCTTAGGCTTACCCTTACCTTTACCCTTACCCTTACCCTTACCCTTACCCTTACCCTTACCCTTACCCTTACCCTTACCCTTACCCTTACCCTTACTCTTACCCTTACCCTTACCCTTGCTTTTACCCTTAAGCTTACCCTTACCCTTACCCTTACCCTTACCCTTACCCTTACCCTTACCCTTGCTTTTACCCTTAAGCTTACCCTTACCCTTACCCTTACCCTTACCCTTACCCTCACCCTTACCCTTACCCTTACCCTTACCCTTGCTTATACCCTTAAGCTTACCCTTACCCTTACCCTTACCCTTACCCTTACCCTTACCCTTACCCTTACCCTTACCCTTACCCTTACCCTTACCCTTACCCTTGCTTTTACCCTTAGGCTTACCCTTACCTTACCCTTACCCTTACCCTTACCCTTACCCTTACCCTTACCCTTACCCTTACCCTTGCTTTTACCCTTAAGCTTACCCTTACCCTTACCCTTACCCTTACCCTTACCCTTACCCTAACCCTTACCCTTGCTTTTACCCTTAGCTTACCCTTACCCTTACCCTTACCCTTACCCTTACCCTTACCCTTACCCTTACCCTTACCCTTACCCTTACCCTTACCCTTACCCTTACCCTTACCCTTACTACCCTTACCCTTACCCTTACCCTTACCCTTACCCTTACCCTTACCCTTACCCTTACCCTTACCCTTGCTTTTACCCTTAGGCTTACCCTTACCCTTTACCCTTACCCTTACCCTTACCCTTACCCTTACCCTTACCCTTACCCTTACCCTTACCCTTACCCTTGCTTTTACCCTTAAGCTTACCCTTACCCTTACCCTTACCCTTTACCCTTGCTTTTACCCTTAAGCTTACCCTTACCCTTACCCTTACCCTTAACCCTTAACCTTGCCTTTTACCCTTAAGCTTACCCTTACCCTTACCCTTACCCTTACCCTTGCTTTTACCCTTAAGCTTACCCTTACCCTTACCCTTACCCTTACCCTTACCCTTACCCTTGCTTTACCCTTAGGCTTACCCTTACCCTTACCCTTACCCTTACCCTTGCTTTTACCCTTAAGCTTACCCTTACCCTTACCCTTACTCTTACTCTTACCCTTACCCTTACCCTTACCCTTACCCTTACCCTTACCCTTACCCTTACCCTTACCCTTACCCTTGCTTTTACCCTTAGGCTTACCCTTACCTTTACCCTTACCCTAACCCTTACCCTTACCCTTACCCTTACCCTTACCCTTGCTTTTACCCTTAAGCTTACCCTTACCCTTACCCTTACGCTTACCCTTACCCTTACCCTTACCCTTGCTTTTACCCTTAAGCTTACCCTTACCCTTACCCTTACCCTTACCCTTACCCTTACCCTTACCCTTACCCTTACCCTTACCCTTACCTTACCCTTACCTTACCCTTACCCTTACCCTT
>CAUEHS010000406.1:0-62651 GCA_958510865.1 Myrrha octodecimguttata
AAGGGTAAGGGTAAGGGTAAGCTTAAGGGTAAAAGCAAGGGTAAGGGTAAGGGTAAGGGTAAGGGTAAGGGTAAGGGTAAGGGTAAGGGTAAGGGTAAGGGTAAGCTTAAGGGTAAAAGCAAGGGTAAGGGTAAGGGTAAGGGTAAGGGTAAGGGTAAAGGTAAGGGTAAGCCTAAGGGTAAAAGCAAGGGTAAGGGTAAGGGTAAGGGTAAGGGTAAGGGTTAGGGTAAGGGTAAGGGTAAGGGTAAGGGTAAGGGTAAGGGTAAGGGTAAGGGTAAGGGTAAGGGTAAGGGTAAGCTTAAGGGTAAAAGCAAGGGTAAGGGTAAGGGAAAGGGTAAGGGTAAGCCTAAGGGTAAAAGCGAGGGTAAGGGTAAGGGTAAGGGTAAGGGTAAGGGTAATTTTAAGGGTAAAAGCAAGAGTAAGGGTAAGGGTAAGGGTAAGGGTAAGGGTAAGGGTAAGCTTAAGGGTAAAAGCAAGGGTAAGGGTAAAGGTAAGGGTAAGGGTAAGGGTAAGGGTAAGGGTAAGGGTAAGGGTAAGGGTAAAAGTAAGGGTAAGGGTAAGGGTAAGGGTAAGGGTAAGCTTAAGGGTAAAAGCAAGGGTAAGGGTAAGGGTAAGGGTAAGGGTAAGGGTAAGGGTAAGGGTAAGGGTAAGGGTAAGGGTAAGGGTAAGGGTAAGGGTAAGGGTAAGCTTAAGGGTAAAAGCAAGGGTAAGGGTAAGGGTAAGGGTAAGGGTAAGGGTAAGGGTAAGGGTAATGGTAAGGGTAAAGGTAAGGGTAAGCCTAAGGGTAAAAGCAAGGGTAAGGGTAAGGGTAAGGGTAAGGGTAAGGGTAAGGTTAAGGGTAAGAGTTAGGGTAAGGGTAAGGGTAAGGGTAAGGGTAAGGGTAAGGGTAAGGGTAAGCTTAAGGGTAAAAGCAAGGGTAAGGGTAAGGGTAAGGGTAAGGGTAAGGGTAAGGGTAAAAGCAAAGGTTAGGGTAAGGGTAAGGGTAAGGGTAAGGGTAAGCTTAAGGGTAAAAGCAAGGGTAAGGGTAAGGTTAAGGGTAAGGGTAAGGGTAAGGGTAAGCTTAAGGGTAAAAGCAAGGGTAAGTGTAAGGGTAAGGGTAAGGGTAAGGGTAAGGGTAAGGGTAAGCTTAAGGGTAAGGGTAAGGGTAAGGGTAAGAGTAAGCTCAAGGGTAAAAGCAAGGGTAAGGGTCAGGGTAAGGGTAAGTGTAAGGGTAAGGGTAAGGGTAAGGGTAAGGGTGAGCTTAAGGGTAAAAGCAAGGGTAGGGGTAAGGTTAAGGGTAAGGGTAAGGGTAAGGGTAAGGGTAAGGGTTAGCTTAAGGGTAAAAGCAAGGGTAAGGGTAAGGGTAAGGGTAAGGGTAAGGGTAAGGGTAAGGGTAAGGGTAAGGGTAAGGGTAAGGGTAGGGGTAAGGGTAAGGGTAAGGGTAAAGGTAAGGGTAAGGGTAAGCTTAAGGGTAAAAGCAAGGGTAAGGGTAAGGGTAAGGGTAAGGGTAAGAGTAAGGGTAAGGGTAAGGGTAAGCTTAAGGGTAAAAGCAAGGGTAAGGGTAAGGGTAAGGGTAAGGGTAAGGGTAAGGGTAAGGGTAAGGGTAAGGGTAAGGGTAAGGGTAAGGGTAAGGGTAAGCTTAAGGGTAAAAGCAAGGGTAAGGGTAAGGGTAAGGGTAAGGGTAAGGGTAAGGGTAAGGGTAACGGTAAGGGTAAGGGTAAGGGTAAGGGTAAGCTTAAGGGTAAAAGCAAGGGTAAGGGTAAGGGTAAGGGTAAGGGTAAGGGTAAGGGTAAGGGTAAGGGTAATGGTAAGGGTAAAGGTAAGGGTAAGCCTAAGGGTAAAAGCAAGGGTAAGGGTAAGGGTAAGGGTAAGGGTAAGGGTAAGGGTAAGGTTAAGGGTAAGGGTTAGGGTAAGGGTAAGGGTAAGGGTAAGGGTAAGGGTAAGGGTAAGGGTAAGCTTAAGGGTAAAAGCAAGGGTAAGGGTAAGGGTAAGGGTAAGGGTAAGGGTAAGGGTAAAAGCAAAGGTAAGGGTAAGGGTAAGGGTAAGGGTAAGGGTAAGCTTAAGGGTAAAAGCAAGGGTAAGGGTAAGGTTAAGGGTAAGGGTAAGGGTAAGGGTAAGCTTAAGGGTAAAAGCAAGGGTAAGTGTAAGGGTAAGGGTAAGGGTAAGGGTAAGGGTAAGGGTAAGCTTAAGGGTAAGGGTAAGGGTAAGGGTAAGGGTAAGCTCAAGGGTAAAAGCAAGGGTAAGGGTCAGGGTAAGGGTAAGTGTAAGGGTAAGGGTAAGGGTAAGGGTAAGGGTGAGCTTAAGGGTAAAAGCAAGGGTAGGGGTAAGGTTAAGGGTAAGGGTTAGGGTAAGGGTAAGGGTAAGGGTTAGCTTAAGGGTAAAAGCAAGGGTAAGGGTAAGGGTAAGGGTAAGGGTAAGGGTAAGGGTAAGGGTAAGGGTAAGGGTGAGGGTAAGGGTAAAGGTAAGGGTAAGCCTAAAGGTAAAAGCAAGGGTAAGGGTAAGGGTAAGGGTAAGGGTAAGAGTAAGGGTAAGGGTAAGGGTAAGGGTAAGCTTAAGGGTAAAAGCAAGGGTAAGGGTAAGGGTAAGGGTAAGCCTAAGGGTAAAAGCAAGGGTAAGGGTAAGGGTAAGGGTAAGGGTAAGGGTAAGCTTAAGGGTAAAAGCAAGGGTAAGGGTAAGGGTAAGGGTAAGGGTAAGGGTAAGGGTAAGCTTAAGGGTAAAAGCAAGGGTGAGGGTAAGGGTAAGGGTAAGGGTAAGGGTAAGGGTAAGGGTAAGGGTAAGCTTAAGGGTAAAAGCAAGGGTAAGGGTAAGGGTAAGGGTAAGGGTAAGGGTAAGGGTAAGGGTAAGGGTAAGGGTAAGGGAAAGGGTAAGCTTAAGGGTAAAAGCAAGGGTAAGGGTAAGGGTAAGGGTAAGGGTGAGGGTAAAGGTAAGGGTAAGCCTAAGGGTAAAAGCAAGGGTAAGGGTAAGGGTAAGGGTAAGGGTAAGGGTTAGGGTAAGGGTAAGGGTAAGGGTAAGGGTAAGGGTAAGGGTAAGGGTAAGGGTAAGGGTAAGGGTAAGGGTAAGGGTAAGCTTAAGGGTAAAAGCAAGGGTAAGGGTAAGGGAAAGGGTAAGGGTAAGCCTAAGGGTAAAAGCGAGGGTAAGGGTAAGGGTAAGGGTAAGGGTAAGGGTAATTTTAAGGGTAAAAGCAAGAGTAAGGGTAAGGGTAAGGGTAAGGGTAAGGGTAAGGGTAAGGGTAAGCTTAAGGGTAAAAGCAAGGGTAAGGGTAAAGGTAAGGGTAAGGGTAAGGGTAAGGGTAAGGGTAAGGGTAAGGGTAAGGGTAAAGGTAAGGGTAAGCCTAAGGGTAAAAGCAAGGGTAAGGGTAAGGGTAAGGGTAAGGGTAAGGGTAAGGGTAAGGTTAAGGGTAAGGGTAAGGGTAAGCTTAAGGGTAAAAGCAAGGGTAAGGGTAAGGGTAAGGGTAAGGGTAAGGGTAAGGGTAAGGGTAAGGGTAAGGGTAAGGGTAAGGGTAAGGGTAAGGGTAAGCTTAAGGGTAAGGGTAAGGGTAAGGGTAAGCTTAAGGGTGAAAGCAAGGGTAAGGGTAAGGGTAAGGGTAAGGGTAAGCTTAAGGGTAAAAGCAAGGGTAAGGGTAAGGGTAAGGGTTAGGGTAAGGGTAAGGGTAAGGGTAAGGGTAAGGGTAAGGGTAAGGGTAAGGGTAAGGGTAAGGGTAAGGGTAAGCTTAAGGGTAAGGGTAAGGGTAAGGGTAAGGGTAAGCTTAAGGGTAAAAGCAAGGGTAAGGGTAAGGGTAAGGGTAAGGGTAAGGGTAAGGGTAAGCTTAAGGGTAAGGGTAAGGGTAAGGGTAAGGGTAAGCTTAAGGTAAAAGCAAGGGTAAGGGTAAGGGTGAGGGTAAGGGTAAGGGTAAGGGTAAGGGTAAGCTTAAGGGTAAGGGTAAGGGTAAGGGTAAGCTTAAGGGTAAAAGCAAGGGTAAGGGTAAGGGTAAGGGTAAGGGTAAGGGTAAGGGTAAGGGTAAGGGTAAGGGTAAGGGTAAGGGTAAGGGTAAGGGTAAGGGTAAGGGAAAGCTTAAGGGTAAGGGTAAGGGTAAGGGTAAGGGTAAGCTTAAGGGTAAAAGCAAGGGTAAGGGTAAGGGTAAGGGTAAGGGTAAGGGTAAGCTTAAGGGTAAAAGCAAGGGTAAGGGTAAGGGTAAGGGTAAGGGTAAGGGTAAGGGTAAGGGTAAGGGTAAGGGTAAGGGTAAGGGTAAGGGTAAGCTTAAGGGTAAGGGTAAGGGTAAGGGTAAGGGTTAGCTTAAGGGTAAAAGCAAGGGTAAGGGTAAGGGTAAGGGTAAGGGTAGGGGTAAAGGTAAGGGTAAGCCTAAGGGTAAAAGCAAGGATAAGGGTAAGGGTAAGGGTAAGGTAAGGGTAAGGGGAAGGGTAAGGGTAAGGGTAAGGGTAAGGGTAAGCTTAAGGGTAAAAGCAAGGGTAAGGGTAAGGGTAAGGGTAAGGGTAAGGGTAAGGGTAAGGGTAAGGGTAAGGGTAAGGGTAAGCTTAAGGGTAAAAGCAAGGGTAAGGGTAAGGGTAAGGGTAAGGGTAAGGGTAAGCTTAAGGGTAAAAGCAAGGGTAAGGGTAAGGGTAAGGGTAAGGGTAAGGGTTGGGGTAAGGGTAAAGGTAAGGGTAAGCCTAAGGGTAAAAGCAAGGGTAAGGGTAAGGGTAAGGGTAAGGGTAAGGGTAAGGGTAAGGGTAAGGGTAAGGGTAAGGGTAAGAGTAAGGGTAAGGGTAAGGGTAAGCTTAAGGGTAAAAGCAAGGGTAAGGGTAAGGGTAAGGGTAAGGGTAAGCCTAAGGGTAAAAGCAAGGGTAAGGGTAAGGGTAAGGGTAAGGGTAAGGGTAAGGGTAAGGGTAAGCTTAAGGGTAAAAGCAAGGGTAAGGGTAAGGGTAAGGGTAAGGGTAAGGGTAAGGGTAAGGGTAAGGGTAAGGGTAAGGGTAAGCTTAAGGGTAAAAGCAAGGGTAAGGGTAAGGGTAAGGGTAAGGGTAAGCTTAAGGGTAAAAGCAAGGGTAAGGGTAAGGGTAAGGGTAAGGGTAAGCCTAAGGGTAAAAGCAAGGGTAAGGGTAAGGGTAAGGGTAAGGGTAAGGGTAAGCTTAAGGGTAAAAGCAAGGGTAAGGGTAAGGGTAAGGGTAAGGGTAAGGGTAAGGGTAAGGGTAAGGGTAAGGGTAAGGGTAAGGGTAAGCTTAAGGGTAAAAGCAAGGGTAAGGGTAAGGGTAAGGGTAAGGGTAAGGGTAAGGGTAAGGGTAAAGGTAAGGGTAAGCCTAAGGGTAAAAGCAAGGGTAAGGGTAAGGGTAAGGGTAAGGGTAAGGGTAAGGGTAAGGGTAAGCTTAAGGGTAAAAGCAAGGGTAAGGGTAAGGGTAAAAGTAAGGGTAAGGGTAAGGGTAAGGGTAAGGGTAAGGGTAAGCTTAAGGGTAAAAGCAAGGGTGAGGGTAAGGGTAAGGGTAAGGGTAAGGGTAAGGGTAAGGGTAAGGGTAAGGGTAAAGGTAAGGGTAAGGGTAAGGGTAAGGGTAAGGGTAAGGGTAAGGGTAAGGGTAAGCTTAAGGGTAAAAGCAAGGGTAAGGGTTAGGGTAAGGGTAAGGGTAAGGGTAAGGGTAAGGGTAAGCTTAAGGGTAAAAGCAAGGGTAAGGGTAAGGGTAAGGGTAAGGGTAAGGGTAAGGGTAAGGGTAAGGGTAAGGGTAAGGGTAAGCTTAAGGGTAAAAGCAAGGGTAAGGGTAAGGGTAAGGGTAAGCGTAAGGGTAAGGGTAAGGGTAAGCTTAAGGGTAAAAGCAAGGGTAAGGGTAAGGGTAAGGGTAAGGGTAAGGGTTAGGGTAAGGGTAAAGGTAAGGGTAAGCCTAAGGGTAAAAGCAAGGGTAAGGGTAAGGGTAAGGGTAAGGGTAAGGGTAAGGGTAAGGGTAAGGGTAAGGGTAAGGGTAAGGGTAAGAGTAAGGGTAAGGGTAAGGGTAAGCTTAAGGGTAAAAGCAAGGGTAAGGGTAAGGGTAAGGGTAAGGGTAAGCCTAAGGGTAAAAGCAAGGGTAAGGGTAAGGGTAAGGGTAAGGGTAAGGGTAAGCTTAAGGGTAAAAGCAAGGGTAAAGGTAAGGGTAAGGGTAAGGGTAAGGGTAAGGGTAAGCTTAAGGGTAAAAGCAAGGTTAAGGGTAAGGGTAAGGGTAAGGGTAAGGGTAAGCTTAAGGGTAAAAGCAAGGGTAAAGGTAAGGGTAAGGGTAAGGGTAAGGGTAAGGGTAAGCTTAAGGGTAAAAGCAAGGGTAAGGGTAAGGGTAAGGGTAAGGGTAAGGGTAAGGGTAAGGGTAAGGGTAAGGGTAAAGGTAAGGGTAAGCCTAAGGGTAAAAGCAAGGGTAAGGGTAAGGGTAAGGGTAAGGGTAAGGGTAAGGGTAAGGGTAAGGGTAAGGGTAAGGGTAAGGGTAAGGGTAAGGGTAAGGGTAAGGGTAAGGGTAAGGGTAAGGGTAAGGGTAAGGGTAAGCTAAAGGGTAAAAGCAAGGGTAAGGGTTAGGGTAAGGGTAAGGGTAAGGGTAAGGGTAAGGGTAAGCTTAAGGGTAAAAGCAAGGGTAAGGGTAAGGGTAAGGGTAAGGGTAAGGGTAAGGGTAAGGGTAAGGGTAAAGGTAAGGGTAAGCCTAAGGGTAAAAGCAAGGGTAAGGGTAAGGGTAAGGGTAAGGGTAAGGGTAAGGGTAAGGGTAAGGGTAAGGGTAAGGGTAAGGGTAAGGGTAAGCTTAAGGGTATAAGCAAGGGTAAGGGTAAGGGTAAGGGTAAGGGTGAGGGTAAGGGTAAGGGTAAGGGTAAGGGTAAGGGTAAGCTTAAGGGTAAAAGCAAGGGTAAGGGTAAGGGTAAGGGTAAGGGTAAGGGTAAGGGTAAGGGTAAGCTTAAGGGTAAAAGCAAGGGTAAGGGTAAGGGTAAGGGTAAGGGTAAGGGTAAGGGTAAGGGTAAGGGTAAGGGTAAGGGTAAGGGTAAGGGTAAGGGTAAGGGTAAGGTTAAGGGTAAAGGTAAGGGTAAGCCTAAGGGTAAAAGCAAGGGTAAGGGTAAGGGTAAGGGTAAGGGTAAGGGTAAGGGTAAGGGTAAGGGTAAGGGTAAGGGTAAGGGTAAGGGTAAGGGTAAGGGTAAGTGTAAGGGTAAGCTTAAGGGTAAAAGCAAGGGTAAGGGTAAGGGTAAGGGTAAGGGTAAGCCTAAGGGTAAAAGCAAGGGTAAGGGTAAGGGTAAGGGTAAGGGTAAGCTTAAGGGTAAAAGCAAGGGTAAGGGTAAGGGTATGGGTAAGGGTAAGGGTAAGGGTAAAGGTAAGGGTAAGCCTAAGGGTAAAAGCAAGGGTAAGGGTAAGGGTAAGGGTAAGGGTAAGGGTAAGGGTAAGGGTAAGGGTAAGGGTAAGGGTAAGGGTAAGGGTAAGGGTAAGGGTAAGTGTAAGGGTAAGGGTAAGGGTAAGGGTAAGGGTAAGCTTAAGGGTAAAAGCAAGGGTAAGGGTAAGGGTAAGGGTAAGGGTAAGGGTAAGCTTAAGGGTAAAAGCAAGGGTAAGGGTAAGGGTAAGGGTAAGGGTAAGGGTAAGGGTAAGGGTAAGGGTAAGGGTAAGCTTAAGGGTAAGCTTAAGGGTAAAAGCAAGGGTAAGGGTAAGGGTAAGGGTAAGGGTAAGCTTAAGGGTAAAAGCAAGGGTAAGGGTAAGGGTAAGGGTAAGGGTAAGGGTAAGGGTAAGGGTAAGGGTAAAGGTAAGGGTGAGCCTAAGGGTAAAAGCAAGGGTAAGGGTAAGGGTAAGGGTAAGGGTAAGGGTAAGGGTAAGGGTGAGGGTAAGGGTAAGGGTAAGGGTAAGGGTAAGGGTAAGGGTAAGGGTAAGGGTAAGCTTAAGGGTAAAAGCAAGGGTGAGGGTAAGGGTAAGGGTAAGGGTAAGGGTAAGGGTAAGGGTAAGGGTAAGGGTAAGGGTAAGGGTAAGGGTAAGGGTAAGGGTAAGGGTAAGCCTAAGGGTAAAAGCAAGGGTAAGGGTAATGGTAAGGGTAAGGGTAAGGGTAAGCTTAAGGGTAAAAGCAAGGGTAAGGGTAAGGGTAAGGGTAAGGGTAAGGGTAAGGGTAAGCTTAAGGGTAAAAGCAAGGGTAAGGGTAAGGGTAAGGGTAAGGGTAAGGGTAAGGGCAAGGGTAAGGGTAAGGGTAAAGGTAAGGGTAAGCCTAAGGGTAAAAGCAAGGGTATGGGTAAGGGTAAGGGTAAGGGTAAGGGTAAGGGTAAGGGTAAGGGTAAGGGTAAGGGTAAGGGTAAGGGTAAGGGTAAGGGTTAGGGTAAGGGTAAGGGTAAGCTTAAGGGTAAAAGCAAGGGTAAGGGTAAGGGTAAGGGTAAGGGTAAGGGTAAGGGTAAGGGTAAGCTTAAGGGTAAAAGCAAGGGTAAGGGTAAGGGTAAGGGTAAGGGTAAGGGTAAGGGTAAGGGTAAGGGTAAGGGTAAGGGTAAGGGTAAGGGTAAGGGTAAGGGTAAGGGTAAGGGTAAGGGTAAGCTTAAGGGTAAAAGCAAGGGTAAGGGTAAGGGTAAGGGTATGGGTAAGGGTAAGGGTAAGGGTAAGGGTAAGGGTAAGGGTAAGGGTAAGGGTAAGGGTAAGGGTAAGGGTAAGGGTAAGCTTAAGGGTAAAAGCAAGGGTAAGGGTAAGGGTAAGGGTAAGGGTAAGGGTAAGGGTAAGGGTAAGGGTAAGCCTAAGGGTAAAAGCAAGGGTAAGGGTAAGGGTAAAAGCAAGGGTAAGGGTAAGGGTAAGGGTAAGGGTAAGGGTTAGGGTAAGGGTAAGGGTAAGGGTAAGCTTAAGGGTAAAAGCAAGGGTAAGGGTAAGGGTAAGGGTAAGGGTAAGGGTAAGTGTAAGCTTAAGGGTAAAAGCAAGGGTAAGGGTAAGGGTAAAGGTAAGCGTAAGCCTTAGGGTAAAAGCAAGGGTAAGGGTAAGGGTAAGGGTAAGGGTAAGGGTAAGGATAAGGGTAAGGGTAAGGGTAAGTGTAAGGGTAAGCTTAAGGGTAA
Organism: Myrrha octodecimguttata; assembly: GCA_958510865.1. Lineage (NCBI taxonomy): Eukaryota > Metazoa > Arthropoda > Insecta > Coleoptera > Coccinellidae > Myrrha > Myrrha octodecimguttata. Next base: position 8,935 of record CAUEHS010000406.1, read on the forward strand.
AAGCAAGGGTAAGGGTAAGGGTAAGGGTAAGGGTAAGGGTAAGGGTAAGGGTAAGGGTAAGCTTAAGGGTAAAAGCAAGGGTAAGGGTAAGGGTAAGGGTAAGGGTAAGGGTAAGGGTAAGGGTAAGGGTAAGGGTAAGGGTAAGCTTAAGGGTAAAAGCAAGGGTTAGGGTTAGGGTAAGGGTAAGGGTAAGGGTAAGGGTAAGCTTGAGGGTAAAAGCAAGGGTAAGGGTAAGGGTAAGGGTAAGGGTAAAGGTAAGGGTAAGCCTAAGGGTAAAAGCAAGGGTAAGGGTAAGGGTAAGGGTAAGGGTAAGGGTAAGGGTAAGGGTAAGGGTAAGGGTAAGGGTAAGGGTAAGGGTAAGGGTAAGGGTAAGGGTAAGCTTAAGGGTATAAGCAAGGGTAAGGGTAAGGGTCAGGGTGAGGGTAAGGGTAAGGGTAAGGGTAAGCTTAAGGGTAAAAGCAAGGGTAAGGGTAAGGGTAAGGGTAAGGGTAAGGGTAAGGGTAAGGGTAAGCTTAAGGGTAAAAGCAAGGGTAAGGGTAAGGGTAAGGGTAAGGGTAAGGGTAAGGTTAAGGGTAAGGGTAAGGGTAAGGGTAAGGGTAAGGGTAAAGGTTAGGGTAAGCCTAAGGGTAAAAGCAAGGGTAAGGGTAAAGGTAAGGGTAAGGGTAAGGGTAAGGGTAAGGGTAAGGGTAAGGGTAAGGGTAAGGGTAAGGGTGAGGGTAAGCTTAAGGGTAAAAGCAAGGGTAAGGGTAAGGGTAAGGGTAAGGGTAAGCCTAAGGGTAAAACAAGGGTAAGGGTAAGGGTAAGGGTAAGGGTAAGGGTAAGCTTAAGGGTAAAAGCAAGGGTAAGGGTAAGGGTAAGGGTGAGGGTAAGGGTAAGCTTAAGGGTTAAAGCAAGGGTAAGGGTAAGGGTAAGGGTAAGGGTAAGGGTAAGGGTAAAGGTAAGGGTAAGCCTAAGGGTAAAAGCAAGGGTAAGGGTAAGGGTAAGGGTAAGGGTAAGGGTAAGGGTAAGGGTAAGGGTAAGGGTAAGGGTAAGGGTAAGGGTAAGGGTAAGGGTAAGGGTAAGGGTAAGCTTAAGGGTAAAAGCAAGGGTAAGGGTAAGGGTAAGGGTAAGGGTAAGGGTAAGGGTAAGGGTAAGGGTAAGCTTAAGGGTAAAAGCAAGGGTAAGGGTAAGGGTAAGGGTGAGGGTAAGGGTAAGGGTAAGGGTAAGGGTAAGCTTAAGGGTAAAAGCAAGGGTAAGGGTAAGGGTAAGGGTAAGGGTAAGGGTAAGGGTAAAGGTAAGGGTAAGCTTAAGGGTAAAAGCAAGGTTAAGGGTAAGGGTAAGGGTAAGGGTAAGGGTAAGGGTAAGGGTAAGGGTAAGGGTAAGGGTAAGCTTAAGGGTAAAAGCAAGGGTAAGGGTAAGGGTAAGGGTGAGGGTAAGGGTAAGGGTAAGGGTAAGGGTAAGCTTAAGGGTAAAAGCAAGGGTAAGGGTAAGGGTAAGGGTAAGGGTAAGGGTAAGGGTAAGGGTAAGGGTAAGCTTAAGGGTAACAGCAAGGGTAAGGGTAAGGGTAAGGGTAAGGGTAAGGGTAAGGGTAAGGGTAAGGGTAAGGGTAAGGGTAAAGGTAAGGGTAAGCCTAAGGGTAAAAGCAAGGGTAAGGGTAAGGGTTAGGGTAAGGGTAAGGGTAAGGGTAAGGGTAAGGGTAAGGGTAAGGGTAAGGGTAAGTGTGAGGGTAAGGGTAAGGGTAAGCTTAAGGGTAAAAGCAAGGGTAAGGGTAAGGGTAAGGGTAAGGGTAAGGGTAAGGGTAAGGGTAAGGGTAAGGGTAAGGGTAAGCTTAAGGGTAAGGGTAAGTGTAAGGGTAAAGGTAAGGGTAAGCCTAAGGGTAAAAGCAAGGGTAAGGGTAAGGGTTAGGGTAAGGGTAAGGGTAAGGGTAAGGGTAAGGGTAAGGATAAGGGTAAGGGTAAGGGTAAGTGTAAGGGTTAGGGTAAGGGTAAGCTTAAGGGTAAAAGCAAGGGTAAGGGTAAGGGTAAGGGTAAGGGTAAGGGTAAGGGTAAGGGTAAGGGTAAGGGTAAGGGTAAGCTTAAGGGTAAGGGTAAGGGTGAGGGAAAGGGTAAGCCTAAGGGTAAAAGCAAGGGTAAGGGTAAGGGTAAGGGTAAGGGTAAGCTTAAGGGTAAAAGCAAGAGTAAGGGTAAGGGTAAGGGTAAGGGTAAGGGTAAGGGTAAGCTTAAGGGTAAAAGCAAGGGTAAGGGTAAGGGTAAGGGTAAGGGTAAGGGTAAGGGTAAGGGTAAGGGTAAGGGTAAAGGTAAGGGTAAGCCTAAGGGTAAAAGCAAGGGTAAGGGTAAGGGTAAGGGTAAGGGTAAGGGTAAGGGTAAGGGTAAGGGTAAGGGTAAGGGTAAGGGTAAGGGTAAGCTTAAGGGTAAAAGCAAGGGTAAGGGTAAGGGTAAGGGTAAGGGTAAGGGTAAGGATAAGGGTAAGGGTAAGGGTAAGGGTAAGGGTAAGGGTAAGGGTAAGGGTAAGCTTAAGGGTAAAAGCAAGGGTGAGGGTAAGGGTAAGGGTAAGGGTAAGGGTAAGGGTAAGGGTAAGGGTAAGCTTAAGGGTAAAAGCAAGGGTAAGGGTAAGGGTAAGGGTAAGGGTAAGGGTAAGGGTAAGGGTAAGGGTAAGGGTAAGGGTAAGGGTAAGCTTAAGGGTAAGGATAAGGGTAAGGGTAAAGCAAGGGTAAGGGTAAGGGCAAGGGTAAGGGTAAGGGTAAGCTTAAGGGTAAAAGCAAGGGTAAGGGTAAGGGTAAGGGTAAGGGTAAGGGTAAGGGTAAGGGTAAGGGTAAGGGTAAGGGTAAGCTTAAGGGTAAGGGTAAGGGTAAGGGTAAGGGTAAGCTTAAGGGTAAAAGCAAGGGTAAGGGTAAGGGTAAGGGTAAGGGTAAGGGTAAGGGTAAGGGTAAGGGTAAGGGTAAGGGTAAGGGTAATGGTAAGGGTAAGCTTAAGGGTAAAAGCAAGGGTAAGGGAAAGGGTAAGGGTAAGGGTAAGGGTAAGGGTAAGGGTAAGGGTAAGGGTAAGCTTAAGGGTAAAAGCAAGGGTAAGGGTAAGGGTAAGGGTAAGGGTAAGGGTAAGGGTAAGGTAAGGGTAAGGAAGCCTAAGGTAAAAGCAAGGGTAAGGGTAAGGGTAAGGGTAAGGGTAAGGGTAAGAGTAAGGGTAAGAGTAAGGGTAAGGGTAAGCTTAAGGGTAAAAGCAAGGGTAAGGGTAAGGGTAAGGGTAAGGGTAAGCCTAAGGGTAAAAGCAAGGGTAAGGGTAAGGGTAAGGGTAAGGGTAAGGGTAAGGGGTAAGCTTAAGGGTAAAAGCAAGGGTAAGGGTAAGGGTAAGGGTGAGGGTAGGGGTAAGGGTAAGGGTAAGCTTAAGGCTAAAAGCAAGGGTGAGGGTAAGGGTAAGGGTAAGGGTAAGGTAAGGGTAAGGGTGAGGGTAAGGGTAAGCTTAAGGGTAAAAGCAAGGGTAAGGGTAAGGGTAAGGGTAAGGGTAAGGGTAAGGGTAAGGGTAAGGGTAAAGGTAAGGGTAAGGGTAAGGGTAAGGGTAAGGGTAAGGGTAAGGTAAGGGTAAGGGTAAGGGTAAGGGTAAGGGTAAGGGTAAGGGTAAGGTAAGGGTAAGGGTAAGGGTAAGGGTAAAGCTTAAGGGTAAAAGCAAGGGTAAGGGTAAGGGTAAGGGTAAGGGTAAGCCTAAGGGTAAAAGCAAGGGTAAGGTAAGGGTAGGGTAAGGGTAAGCTTAAAGGTAAAAGCAAGGGTAAGGGTAAGGGTAAGGGAAAGGGTAAGGGTAAGGGTAAGCTTAAGGGTAAATTGCAAGGGTAAGGGTAAGGGTAAGGGTAAGGGTAAGGGGTAAGGGTAAGGGTAAGGGTAAGGGTAAAGGTAAGGGTAGCCTTAGGGTAAAAGCAAGGGTAAGGGTAAGGGTAAGGGTAAGGGTAAGGGTAAGGGTAAGGGTAAGGGTAAGGGTAAGGGTAAGGGTAAGGGTAAGGGTAAGCTTAAGGGTAAAAGCAAGGGTAAGGGTAAGGGTAAGGGTAAGGGTAAGGGTAAGGGTAAGGGTAAGGGTAAGGGTAAGCTTAAGGGTAAGGGTAAGGGTAAGGGTAAGGGTAAGCTCAAGGTAAAAGCAAGGGTAAGGGGTAAGGGTAAGGGTAAGGGTAAGCTTAAGGTAAAAGCAAGGGTAAGGGTAAGGGTAAGGGTAAGGGTAAGGTAAGGGTAAGGGTAAGGGTAAGGGTAAGGGTAAGGGTAAGGGTAAGGGTAAGGGTAAGCTTAAGGTAAGGGTAAGGGTAAGGGTAAGGGTAAGCTTAGGGTAAAAGCAAGGTAAGGGTAAGGGTAAGGGTAAGGGTAAGGGTAAGGGTAAGGGTAAGGGTTAGGGTAAGGGTAAGCTTAAGGGTAAGGGTAAGGGTAAGGGTAAGGGTAAGCTTAAGGGTAAAAGCAAGGGTAAGGGTAAGGGTAAGGGTAAGGGTAAGGGTAAGGGTAAGCTTAAGGGTAAGGGTAAGGGTAAGGGTAAGGGTAAGCTTAAGGGTAAAAGCAAGGGTAAGGGTAAGGGTAAGGGTAAGGGTAAGGGTAAGGGTAAGGGTAAGGGTAAGGGTAAGGGTAAGGGTAAGGGTAAGGGTAAGGGTAAGCTTAAGGGTAAGGGTAAGGGTAAGGGTAAGGGTAAGCTTAAGAGTAAAATCAAGGGTAAGGGTAAGGGTAAGGGTAAGGGTAAGGGTAAGCTTAAGGGTAAAAGCAAGGGTAAGGGTAAGGGTAAGGTAAGGGTAAGGGTAAGGGTAAGGGTAAGGGTAAGCTTAAGGGTAAGGGTAAGGGTAAGGGTAAGGGTAAGCTTAAGGGTAAAAAGCAAGGGTAAGGGTAAGGGTAAGGGTAAGGGTAAGGGTAAGGGTAAGGGTAAGGGTAAGGGTAAGGGTAAGCTTAAGGGTAAAAGTAAGGGTAAGGGTAAGGGTAAGGGTAAGGGTAAGGGTAAGGGTAAGGGTAAGGGTAAGCTTAAGGGTAAAAGCAAGGGTAAGGGTAAGGGTAAGGGTAGGGTAAGGTAAGGGTAAGGTAAGGTAGGGTAAGCCTAAGGGTAAAAGCAAGGGTAAGGGTAAGGGTAAGGGTAAGGGTAAGGGTAAGGGTAAGGGTAAGGGTAAGCTTAAGGGTAAAAGCAAGGGTAAGGGTGAGGGTAAGGGTAAGGGTAAGCCTAAGGGTAAAAGCAAGGGTAAGGGTTAGGGTAAGGCTAAGTGTAAGGGTAAGGGTAAGGGTAAGCTTACCCTTACCCTTACCCTTTCCCTTACCCTTACCCTTACCCTTACCCTTACCCTTACCTTTACCCTTACCCTTACCCTTACCCTTACCCTTGCTTTTACCTTTAAGCTTACCCTTACCCTTACCCTTACCCTTACCCTTACCCTTGCTTTTACCCTTAAGCTTACCCTTACCCTTACCCTTTTCCTTACCCTTAAGCTTAACCTTACCCTTACCCTTACCCTTGACCCTTACCCTTACCCTTACCCTTACCCTTACCCTTGCTTTTACCCTTAAGCTTACCCTTACCCTTACCCTTACCCTTACCCTTACCCTTACACTTACCCTTACCCTTACCCTTACCCTTACCCTTACCCTTGCATTTACACTTAGGCTTACCCTTACCTTTACCCTTACCCTTACCCTTACCCTTACCCTTACCCTTACCCTTACCCTTACCCTTACCCTTACCCTTGCTTTTACCCTCAAGCTTACCCTTACCCTTACCCTTACCCTTACCCTTACCCTTACCCTTACCCTTACCCTTGCTTTTACCCTAAAGCTTACCCTTACCCTTACCCTTACCCTTACCCTTACCCTTACCCTTACCCTTACCCTTACCCTTACCCTTACCCTTACCCTTGCTTTCACCCTTAAGCTTACCCTTACCCTTACCCTTACCCTTACCCTTACCCTTACCCTTACCCTTACCCTTACCCTTACCCTTACCCTTGCTTTTACCCTTAAAGCTTACCCTCACCCTTACCCTTACCCTTACCCTTACCCTTACCCTTACCCTTACCCTTACCCTTACCCTTACCCTTGCATTTACCCTTAGGCTTACCCTTACCTTTACCCTTACCCTTACCCTTACCCTTACCCTTACCCTTACCCTTACCCTTACCCTTGCTTTTACCCTTAAGCTTACCCTTACCCTTACTCTTACCCTTACCCTTACCCTTACCCTTACCCTTACTCCTTACCCTTACCCTTACCCTATAACCTTGCTTTTACCCTTAGGCTTACATTTACCTTTACCCTTACCCTTACCTTACCCTTACCCTTACCCTTACCCTTACACTTACCCTTACCTTTGCTTTTACCCTTAAGCTTACCCTTACCCTTACACTTTCCCTTACTCTTACCCTTACCCTTGCTTTTACCTTTAAGCTTACCCTTACCCTTACCCTTACCCTTACCCTTACCCTTACCTTGCTTTTACCCTTAGGCTTACCCTTACCCTACCCTTACCCTTACCCTTGCTTTTACCCTTAAGCTTACCCTTACCCTTACCCTTACCCTTACCCTTACCCTTACCCTTACCCTTACCCTTACCCTTACCCTTACCTTACCCTTACCCTTACCCTTACCCTTACCCTTACCCTTACCCTTACCTTACCCTTATACCCTTACCCTTACCCTTACCCTTACCCTTACCCTTACCCTTACCCTTACCCTTTGCTTTTACCCTTAAGCTTACCCTTACCCTTACCCTTACCCTTACCCTTACCCTTACCCTTACCCTTACCCTTACCCTCACCCTTGCTTTTACCCTTAAGCTTACCCTTACCCTTACCCTTACTCTTACCCTTACCCTTACCCTTACCCTTGCTTTTACCTTAAGCTTACCCTTACCCTTACCCTTACCCTTACCCTTACCCTTGCTTTTACCCTTAGGCTTACCCTTACCCTTACCCTTACCCTTACCCTTACCCTTGCTTTTACCCTTAAGCTAACCCTTACCCTTACCCTTACCCTTACTCTTACCCTTACCCTTACCCTTACCCTTACCTTACCCTTGCTTTTACCTTAGGCTTACCCTTACCTTTACCCTTACCCTTACCCTTACCCTTACCCTTACCCTTACCCTTTCCCTTACCCTCGCTTTTACCCTTAAGCTTACCCTTACCCTTACCCTTACCCTTACCCTTACCCTTACCCTTACCCTTACCTTTACCCTTACCCTTACCCTTACCCTTACCCTTGCTTTTACCCTTAAGCTTACCCTTACCCTTACCCTTACCCTTACCTTACCCTTACCCTCACCCTTACCCTTACCCTTACCCTTGCTTTTACCTTAAGCTTACCCTTACCCTTACCCTTACCCTTACCCTTAAGCTTACCCTTACCCTTACCCTTACCCTTACCCTTACCCTTACCCTTACCCTTACCCTTGCTTTTACCCTTAAGCTTACCCTTACCCTTACCCTTACCCTTACCCTTACCCTTGCTTTTACCCTTACCCTTATCCTTACCCTTAAGCTTACCCTTACCCTTACCCTTACCCTTACCCTTACCAATACCCTTACCCTTACCCTTACCCTTGCTTTTACCCTTAAGCTTACCCTTACCCTTACCCTTACCCTTACCCTTGCTTTTACCCTTAGGCTTACCCTTACCTTTACCCTTACCCTTACCCCTTACCCTTACCCTTACCCTTGCTTTTACCCTTAAGCTTACCCTTACCCTTACCCTTACCCTTACCCTTACCCTTACCCTTACCCTTACCCTCACCCTTGCTTTTACCCTTAAGCTTACCCTTACCCTTACCCTTACCCTTACCCTTACCCTTACCCTTACCCTTACCCTTACCCTTACCCTTACCCTTACCCTTACCTTACCCTTACCCTTACCCTTACCCTTACCCTTACCCTTACCCTTACCCTTACCCTTACCCTTACCCTTACCCTTACCCTTACCCTTACCCTTACCCTTACCCTTACCCTTACCCTTGCTTTTACCCTTAAGCTTACCCTTACCCTTACCCTTACCCTTACCCTTACCCTTACCCTTACCCTTACCCTTGCTTTTACCCTTAGGCTTACCCTTACCTTTACCCTTACCCTTACCCTTACCCTTACCCTTACCCTTACCCTTGCTTTTACCCTTAAGCTTACCCTTACCCTTACCCTTACCCTTACCCTTACCCTTACCCTTACCCTTGCTTTTACCCTTAAGCTTACCCTTACCCTTACCCTTACCCTTACCCTTACCCTTACCCTTGCTTTTACCCTTGGGCTTACCCTTACCCTTACCCTTACCCTTACCCTTAAGCTTACCCTTACCCTTACCCTTACCCTTACCCTTACCCTTACCCTTACCCTTACCCTTACCCTTACCCTTACCCTTACCCTTACCCTTACCCTTACCCTTACCCTTACCCTTACCCTTGCTTTTACCCTTAAGCTTACCCTTACCCTTACCCTTACACTTACCCTTACCCTTACCCTTACCCTTACCCTTACCCTTACCCTAACCCTTACCCTTACCCTTGCTTTTACCCTTAGGCTTACCCTTACCTTTACCCTTACCCTTACCCTTACCCTTAAGCTTACCCTTACCCTTACCCTTACCCTTACCCTTACCCTTACCCTTACCCTTACCCTTACCCTTACCCTTACCCTTACCCTTACCCTTACCCTTGCTTTTACCCTTAAGCTTACCCTTACCCTTACCCTTACACTTACCCTTACCCTTACCCTTACCCTTACCCTTACCCTTACCCTTACCCTAACCCTTACCCTTACCCTTGCTTTTACCCTTAGGCTTACCCTTACCTTTACCCTTACCCTTACCCTTACCCTTACCCTTACCTTTACCCTTACCCTTACCCTTGCTTTTACCCTTAAGCTTACCCTTACCCTTACCCTTACCCTTACCCTTACCCTTGCTTTTACCCTTAAGCTTACCCTTACCCTTACCCTTACCCTTACCCTTACCCTTACCCTTACCCTTACCCTTACCCTTGCTTTCACCCTTAAGCTTACCCTTACCCTTACCCTTACCCTTACCCTTACCCTTACCCTTACCCTTACCCTTACCCTTACCCTTACCCTTGCTTTTACCCTTAAGCTTACCCTTACCCTTACCCTTACCCTTACCCTTACCCTTACCCTTACCCTTACCCTTACCCTTACCCTTACCCTTGCATTTACCCTTAGGCTTACCCTTACCTTTACCCTTACCCTTACCCTTACCCTTACCCTTACCCTTACCCTTACCCTTACCCTTGCTTTTACCCTTAAGCTTACCCTTACCCTTACTCTTACCCTTACCCTTACCCTTACCCTTACCCTTACCCTTACCCTTACCCTTACCCTTAACCTTGCTTTTACCCTTAGGCTTACATTTACCTTTACCCTTACCCTTACCCTTACCCTTACCCTTACCCTTACCCTTACACTTACCCTTACCTTTGCTTTTACCCTTAAGCTTACCCTTACCCTTACACTTTCCCTTACTCTTACCCTTACCCTTGCTTTTACCTTTAAGCTTACCCTTACCCTTACCCTTACCCTTACCCTTACCCTTACCCTTGCTTTTACCCTTAGGCTTACCCTTACCCTTACCCTTACCCTTACCCTTGCTTTTACCCTTAAGCTTACCCTTACCCTTACCCTTACCCTTACCCTTACCCTTACCCTTACCCTTACCCTTACCCTTACCCTTACCCTTACCCTTACCCTTACCCTTACCCTTACCCTTACCCTTACCTTTACCCTTACCCTTACCCTTACCCTTACCCTTACCCTTACCCTTACCCTTACCCTTACCCTTGCTTTTACCCTTAAGCTTACCCTTACCCTTACCCTTACCCTTACCCTTACCCTTACCCTTACCCTTACCCTTACCCTCACCCTTGCTTTTACCCTTAAGCTTACCCTTACCCTTACCCTTACTCTTACCCTTACCCTTACCCTTACCCTTGCTTTTACCCTTAAGCTTACCCTTACCCTTACCCTTACCCTTACCCTTACCCTTGCTTTTACCCTTAGGCTTACCCTTACCCTTACCCTTACCCTTACCCTTACCCTTGCTTTTACCCTTAAGCTAACCCTTACCCTTACCCTTACCCTTACTCTTACCCTTACCCTTACCCTTACCCTTACCCTTACCCTTGCTTTTACCCTTAGGCTTACCCTTACCTTTACCCTTACCCTTACCCTTACCCTTACCCTTACCCTTACCCTTTCCCTTACCCTCGCTTTTACCCTTAAGCTTACCCTTACCCTTACCCTTACCCTTACCCTTACCCTTACCCTTACCCTTACCTTTACCCTTACCCTTACCCTTACCCTTACCCTTGCTTTTACCCTTAAGCTTACCCTTACCCTTACCCTTACCCTTACCCTTACCCTTACCCTCACCCTTACCCTTACCCTTACCCTTGCTTTTACCCTTAAGCTTACCCTTACCCTTACCCTTACCCTTACCCTTAAGCTTACCCTTACCCTTACCCTTACCCTTACCCTTACCCTTACCCTTACCCTTACCCTTGCTTTTACCCTTAAGCTTACCCTTACCCTTACCCTTACCCTTACCCTTACCCTTGCTTTTACCCTTACCCTTATCCTTACCCTTAAGCTTACCCTTACCCTTACCCTTACCCTTACCCTTACCAATACCCTTACCCTTACCCTTACCCTTGCTTTTACCCTTAAGCTTACCCTTACCCTTACCCTTACCCTTACCCTTGCTTTTACCCTTAGGCTTACCCTTACCTTTACCCTTACCCTTACCCTTACCCTTACCCTTACCCTTGCTTTTACCCTTAAGCTTACCCTTACCCTTACCCTTACCCTTACCCTTACCCTTACCCTTACCCTTACCCTCACCCTTGCTTTTACCCTTAAGCTTACCCTTACCCTTACCCTTACCCTTACCCTTACCCTTACCCTTACCCTTACCCTTACCCTTACCCTTACCCTTACCCTTACCCTTACCCTTACCCTTACCCTTACCCTTACCCTTACCCTTACCCTTACCCTTACCCTTACCCTTACCCTTACCCTTACCCTTACCCTTACCCTTACCCTTACCCTTACCCTTGCTTTTACCCTTAAGCTTACCCTTACCCTTACCCTTACCCTTACCCTTACCCTTACCCTTACCCTTACCCTTGCTTTTACCCTTAGGCTTACCCTTACCTTTACCCTTACCCTTACCCTTACCCTTACCCTTACCCTTACCCTTGCTTTTACCCTTAAGCTTACCCTTACCCTTACCCTTACCCTTACCCTTACCCTTACCCTTACCCTTGCTTTTACCCTTAAGCTTACCCTTACCCTTACCCTTACCCTTACCCTTACCCTTACCCTTGCTTTTACCCTTGGGCTTACCCTTACCCTTACCCTTACCCTTACCCTTAAGCTTACCCTTACCCTTACCCTTACCCTTACCCTTACCCTTACCCTTACCCTTACCCTTACCCTTACCCTTACCCTTACCCTTACCCTTACCCTTACCCTTACCCTTACCCTTACCCTTGCTTTTACCCTTAAGCTTACCCTTACCCTTACCCTTACACTTACCCTTACCCTTACCCTTACCCTTACCCTTACCCTTACCCTAACCCTTACCCTTACCCTTGCTTTTACCCTTAGGCTTACCCTTACCTTTACCCTTACCCTTACCCTTACCCTTAAGCTTACCCTTACCCTTACCCTTACCCTTACCCTTACCCTTACCCTTACCCTTACCCTTACCCTTACCCTTACCCTTACCCTTACCCTTACCCTTGCTTTTACCCTTAAGCTTACCCTTACCCTTACCCTTACACTTACCCTTACCCTTACCCTTACCCTTACCCTTACCCTTACCCTTACCCTAACCCTTACCCTTACCCTTGCTTTTACCCTTAGGCTTACCCTTACCTTTACCCTTACCCTTACCCTTACCCTTACCCTTACCTTTACCCTTACCCTTACCCTTGCTTTTACCCTTAAGCTTACCCTTACCCTTACCCTTACCCTTACCCTTACCCTTGCTTTTACCCTTAAGCTTACCCTTACCCTTACCCTCACCCTTACCCTCACCCTTACCCTTACCCTTACCCTTGCTTTTACCCTTAAGCTCACCCTTACCCTTACCCTTACCCTTACCCTTACCCTTACCCTTACCCTTACCCTTACCCTTACCCTTGCTTTTACCCTTAAGCTTACCCTTACCCTTACCCTTACCCTTACCCTTACCCTTACCCTTACCCTTACCCTTACCCTTACCCTTACCCTTACCCTTACCCTTACCCTTACCCTCACCCTTACCCTTGCTTTTACCCTTAGGCTTACCCTTACCTTTACCCTTACCCTTACCCTTACCCTTACCCTTACCCTTACACTTGCTTTAACCCTTAAGCTTACCCTTACCCTCACCCTTACCCTTACCCTTACCCTTGCTTTTACCCTTAAGCTTACCCTTACCCTTACCCTTACCCTTACCCTTGTTTTACCCTTAGGCTTACCCTTACCCTTACCCTTACCCTTACCCTTGCTTTTACCCTTACCCTTGCTTTTACCCTTAGGCTTACCCTAACCTTTACCCTTACCCTTACCCTTACCCTTACCCTTACCCTTACCCTTACCCTTACCCTTACCCTTACCCTTACCCTTACCCTTACCCTTACCCTTACCCTTGCTTTTACCCTTAAGCTTACCCTTACCCTTACCCTTACCCTTATCCATACCCTTACCCTTACCTTTACCCTTACCCTTGCTTTTACCCTTAGGCTCACCCTAACCTTTACCCTTACCCTTACCCTTACCCTTACCCTTACCCTTACCCTTACCCTTACCCTTACCCTTACCCTTACCCTTACCCTTACCCTTACCCTTACCCTTGCTTTTACCCTTAAGCTTACCCTTACCCTTACCCTTACCCTTATCCTTACCCTTACCCTTACCCTTGCTTTTACCCTTAAGCTTACCCTTACCCTTACCCTTACCCTTACCCTCACCCTTACCCTTACCCTTACCCTTGCTTATACCCTTACCCTTACCCTTACCCTTACCCTTACCCTTACCCTTACCCTTACCCTTACCCTTACCCTTGCTTTTACCCTTAGGCTTACCCTTACCTTTACCCTTACCCTTACCCTTACCCTTACCCTTACCCTTGCTTTTACCCTCAAGCTTACCCTTACCCTTACCCTTACCCTTACCCTATCCCTTACCCTTGCTTTTACCCTTAAGCTTACCCTTACCCTTACCCTTACCCTTACCCTTACCCTTACCCTTACCCTTAACCTTACCCTTACCCTTACCCTTGCTTTTACCCTTAAGCTTACCCTTACCCTTACCCTTACCCTTACCTTTACCCTTACCCTTACCCTTACCCTTACCCTTGCTTTTACCCTTAAGCTTACCCTTACCCTTACCCTTACCCTTACCCTTACCCTTACCCTTACCCTTACCCTTACCCTTGCTTTTACCCTAAGGCTTACCCTTACCTTTACCCTTACCCTTGCTTTTACCCTTAAGCTTACACTTACCCTTACCCTTACCCTTACCCTTGCTTTTACCCTTAAGCTTACCCTTACCCTTACCCTTACCCTTACCCTTACCCTTACCCTTACCCTTACCCTTACCCTTACCCTTGCTTTTACCCTTACCCTTACCCTTGCTTTTACCCTTTGGCTTACCCTTACCCTTACCCTTACCCTTACCCTTACCCTTACCCTTACCCTTACCCTTGCTTTTACCCTTAAGCTTACCCTTACCCTTACCCTTACCCTTACCCTTACCCTTACCCTTACCCTTACCATTACCCTTACCCTTACCCTTGCTTTTACCCTTAAGCTTACCCTTACCCTTACCCTTACCCTTACCCTTACCCTTACCCTTACCCTTACCCTTACCCTTACCCTTACCCTTACCCTTACCCTTACCCTTACCCTTACCCTTACCCTTACCCTTACCCTTGCTTTTACCCTTAAGCTTACCCTTACCCTTACCCTAACCCTTACCCTTACCCTTACCCTTACCCTCACCCTTACCCTTACCCTTACCCTTACCCTTGCTTTTACCCTTAAGCTTACCCTTACACTTACCCTTACCCTTACCCTTACCCTTACCCTTACCCTTACCCTTACCCTTACCCTTACCCTTACCCTTACCCTTACCCTTACCCTTACCCATACCCTTGCTTTTACCCTTAGGCTTACCCTTACCTTTACCCTTACCCTTACCCTTACCCTTACCCTTACCCTTACCCTTACCCTTGCTTTTACCCTTAAGCTTACCCTTACCCTTACCCTTACCCTTACCCTTACCCTTACCCTTGCTTTTACCCTTAAGCTGACCCTTACCCTTACCCTTACCCTTACCCTTACCCTTGCTTTTACCCTTAGGCTTACCCTTACCCTTACCCTTACCCTTACCCTTACCCTTACCCTTACCCTTACCCTTACCCTTACCCTTACCCTTACCCTTACCCTTACCCTTACCCTCACCCTTACCCTTACCCTTACCCTCACCCTTGCTTTTACCCTTAAGCTTACCCTTACCCTTACCCTTACCCTTACCCTTACCCTTACCCTTACCCTTACCCTTACCCTTACCCTTACCCTTACCCTTACCCTTACCCTTACCCTTACCCTTGCTTTTACCCTTAGGCTTACCCTTACCTTTACCCTTACCCTTACCCTTACCCTTACCCTTACCCTTACCCTTACCCTTAAGCTTACCCTTACCCTTACCCTTACCCTTACCCTTGCTTTCACCCTTAAGCTTACCCTTACCCTTACCCTTACCCTTACCCTTACCCTTACCCTTACCCTTACCCTCACCCTTACCCTTACCCTTACCCTTACCCTTACCCTTACCCTTGCTTTTACCCTTAAGCTTACCCTTACCCTTACCCTTACCCTTACCCTTACCCTTACCCTTACCCTTGCTTTTACCCTTAAGCTTACCCTTACCCTTACCCATACCCTTACCCTTACCCTTACCCTTACCCTTACCCTTACCCTTACCCTTACCCTTACCCTTACCCTTACCCTTACCCTTGCTTTTACCCTTAGGCTTACCCTTACCTTTACCCTTACCCTTACCCTTACCCTTACCCTTACCCTTACCCTTACCCTTGCTTTTACCCTTAAGCTTACCCTTACCCTTACCCTTACCCTTACCCTTACCCTTACCCTTGCTTTTACCCTTAAGCTTACCCTTACCCTTACCCTTACCCTTACCCTTACCCTTACCCTTGCTTTTACCCTTAGGCTTACCCTTACCCTTACCCTTACCCTTACCCTTGCTTTTACCCTTAAGCTTACCCTTACCCTTACCCTTACCCTTACCCTCACCCTTACCCTTACCCTTACCCTTGCTTTTACCCTTAAGCTCACCCTTACCCTTACCCTTACCCTTACCCTTACCCTTACCCTTACCCTTACCCTTACCCTTGCTTTTACCCTTAAGCTTACCCTTACCCTTACCCTTACCCTTACCCTTACCCTTACCCTTACCCTTACCCTTACCCTTACCCTTACCCTTACCCTTACCCTTACCCTTACCCTCACCCTTACCCTTGCTTTTACCCTTAGGCTTACCCTTACCTTTACCCTTACCCTTACCCTTACCCTTACCCTTACCCTTACCCTTGCTTTAACCCTTAAGCTTACCCTTACCCTCACCCTTACCCTTACCCTTACCCTTGCTTTTACCCTTAAGCTTACCCTTACCCTTACCCTTACCCTTACCCTTGTTTTACCCTTAGGCTTACCCTTACCCTTACCCTTACCCTTACCCTTGCTTTTACCCTTACCCTTGCTTTTACCCTTAGGCTTACCCTAACCTTTACCCTTACCCTTACCCTTACCCTTACCCTTACCCTTACCCTTACCCTTACCCTTACCCTTACCCTTACCCTTACCCTTACCCTTACCCTTACCCTTGCTTTTACCCTTAAGCTTACCCTTACCCTTACCCTTACCCTTATCCATACCCTTACCCTTACCTTTACCCTTACCCTTGCTTTTACCCTTAGGCTTACCCTAACCTTTACCCTTACCCTTACCCTTACCCTTACCCTTACCCTTACCCTTACCCTTAAGCTTACCCTTACCCTTACCCTTACCCTTACCCTTACCCTTACCCTTGCTTTTACCCTTAAGCTTACCCTTACCCTTACCCTTACCCTTATCCTTACCCTTACCCTTACCCTTGCTTTTACCCTTAAGCTTACCCTTACCCTTACCCTTACCCTTACCCTCACCCTTACCCTTACCCTTACCCTTGCTTATACCCTTACCCTTACCCTTACCCTTACCCTTACCCTTACCCTTACCCTTACCCTTACCCTTACCCTTACCCTTACCCTTACCCTTACCCTTGCTTTTACCCTTAGGCTTACCCTTACCTTTACCCTTACCCTTACCCTTACCCTTACCCTTACCCTTGCTTTTACCCTCAAGCTTACCCTTACCCTTACCCTTACCCTTACCCTATCCCTTACCCTTGCTTTTACCCTTAAGCTTACCCTTACCCTTACCCTTACCCTTACCCTTACCCTTACCCTTACCCTTAACCTTACCCTTACCCTTACCCTTGCTTTTACCCTTAAGCTTACCCTTACCCTTACCCTTACCCTTACCTTTACCCTTACCCTTACCCTTACCCTTACCCTTGCTTTTACCCTTAAGCTTACCCTTACCCTTACCCTTACCCTTACCCTTACCCTTACCCTTACCCTTACCCTTACCCTTGCTTTTACCCTAAGGCTTACCCTTACCTTTACCCTTACCCTTGCTTTTACCCTTAAGCTTACACTTACCCTTACCCTTACCCTTACCCTTGCTTTTACCCTTAAGCTTACCCTTACCCTTACCCTTACCCTTACCCTTACCCTTACCCTTACCCTTACCCTTACCCTTACCCTTGCTTTTACCCTTACCCTTACCCTTGCTTTTACCCTTTGGCTTACCCTTACCCTTACCCTTACCCTTACCCTTACCCTTACCCTTACCCTTACCCTTGCTTTTACCCTTGAGCTTACCCTTACCCTTACCCTTACCCTTACCCTTACCCTTACCCTTACCCTTACCATTACCCTTACCCTTACCCTTGCTTTTACCCTTAAGCTTACCCTTACCCTTACCCTTACCCTTACCCTTACCCTTACCCTTACCCTTACCCTTACCCTTACCCTTACCCTTACCCTTACCCTTACCCTTACCCTTACCCTTACCCTTGCTTTTACCCTTAAGCTTACCCTTACCCTTACCCTAACCC
The DNA here is from genome assembly GCA_958510865.1 of Myrrha octodecimguttata. Taxonomy (NCBI): domain Eukaryota; kingdom Metazoa; phylum Arthropoda; class Insecta; order Coleoptera; family Coccinellidae; genus Myrrha; species Myrrha octodecimguttata. Next base: position 26,128 of record CAUEHS010000406.1, read on the forward strand.
TTACCCTTACCCTTACCCTTACCCTCACCCTTACCCTTACCCTTACCCTTACCCTTGCTTTTACCCTTAAGCTTACCCTTACACTTACCCTTACCCTTACCCTTACCCTTACCCTTACCCTTACCCTTACCCTTACCCTTACCCTTACCCTTACCCTTACCCTTACCCTTACCCTTACCCTTACCCATACCCTTGCTTTTACCCTTAGGCTTACCCTTACCTTTACCCTTACCCTTACCCTTACCCTTACCCTTACCCTTACCCTTACCCTTGCTTTTACCCTTAAGCTTACCCTTACCCTTACCCTTACCCTTACCCTTACCCTTACCCTTGCTTTTACCCTTAAGCTTACCCTTACCCTTACCCTTACCCTTACCCTTACCCTTGCTTTTACCCTTAGGCTTACCCTTACCCTTACCCTTACCCTTACCCTTACCCTTACCCTTACCCTTACCCTTACCCTTACCCTTACCCTTACCCTCACCCTTACCCTTACCCTTACCCTCACCCTTGCTTTTACCCTTAAGCTTACCCTTACCCTTACCCTTACCCTTACCCTTACCCTTACCCTTACCCTTACCCTTACCCTTACCCTTACCCTTACCCTTACCCTTACCCTTACCCTTACCCTTGCTTTTACCCTTAGGCTTACCCTTACCTTTACCCTTACCCTTACCCTTACCCTTACCCTTACCCTTACCCTTACCCTTAAGCTTACCCTTACCCTTACCCTTACCCTTACCCTTGCTTTCACCCTTAAGCTTACCCTTACCCTTACCCTTACCCTTACCCTTACCCTTACCCTTACCCTTACCCTCACCCTTACCCTTACCCTTACCCTTACCCTTACCCTTACCCTTGCTTTTACCCTTAAGCTTACCCTTACCCTTACCCTTACCCTTACCCTTACCCTTACCCTTACCCTTGCTTTTACCCTTAAGCTTACCCTTACCCTTACCCATACCCTTACCCTTACCCTTACCCTTACCCTTACCCTTACCCTTACCCTTACCCTTACCCTTACCCTTACCCTTACCCTTGCTTTTACCCTTAGGCTTACCCTTACCTTTACCCTTACCCTTACCCTTACCCTTACCCTTACCCTTACCCTTACCCTTGCTTTTACCCTTAAGCTTACCCTTACCCTTACCCTTACCCTTACCCTTACCCTTACCCTTGCTTTTACCCTTAAGCTTACCCTTACCCTTACCCTTACCCTTACCCTTACCCTTGCTTTTACCCTTAGGCTTACCCTTACCCTTACCCTTACCCTTACCCTTGCTTTTACCCTTAAGCTTACCCTTACACTTACCCTTACCCTTACCCTTACCCTTACCCTTACCCTTACCCTTACCCTTACCCTTACCCTTACCCTTACCCTTACCCTTACCCTTACCCTTACCCTTACCCTTGCTTTTACCCTTAGGCTTACCCTTACCTTTACCCTTACCCTTACCCTTACCCTTACCCTTACCCTTACCCTTACCCTTACCCTTACCCTTACACTTACCCTTACCCTTGCTTTTACCCTTAAGCTTACCCTTACCCTTACCCTTACCCTTACCCTTACCCTTACCCTTGCTTTTACCCTTAAGCTTACCCTTACCCTTACCCTTACCCTTACCCTTACCCTCACCCTTACCCTTACCCTTACCCTTGCTTATACCCTTAAGCTTACCCTTACCCTTACCCTTACCCTTACCCTTACCCTTACCCTTACCCTCACCCTTACCCTTACCCTTACCCTTACCCTTACCCTTACCCTTACCCTTACCCTTACCCTTACCCTTACCCTTGCTTTTACCCTTAGGCTTACCCTTACCTTTACCCTTACCCTTACCCTTACCCTTACCCTTACCCTTACCCTTACCCTTACCCTTACCCTTACCCTTACCCTTACCCTTACCCTTGCTTTTACCCTTAAGCTTACCCTTACCCTTACCCTTACCCTTACCCTTACCCTAACCCTTGACCTTGCTTTTACCCTTTAGCTTACCATTACCCTTACCCTTACCCTTACCCTTACCCTTACCATTACCCTTACCCTTACCCTTACCCTTACCCTTACCCTTACCCTTACCCTTGCTTTTACCCTTAAGCTTACCCTTACCCTTACCCTTACCCTTACCCTTACCCTTACCCTTACCCTTACCCTTACCCTTACCCTTACCCTTGCTTTTACCCTTAAGCTTACCCTTACCCTTACCCTTACCCTTACCCTTACCCTTGCTTTTACCCTTAGGCTTACCCTTACCTGTACCCTTACCCTTACCCTTACCCTTACCCTTACCCTTACCCTTACCCTTACCCTTACCCTTACCCTTACCCTTACCCTTACCCTTACCCTTACCCTTGCTTTTACCCTTAAGCTTACCCTTACCCTTACCCTTACCCTTACCCTTACCCTTACCCTTACCCTTGCTTTTACCCTTAAGCTTACCCTTACCCTTACCCTTACCCTTACCCTTACCCTTGCTTTTACCCTTAGGCTTACCCTTACCCTTACCCTTACCCTTAACCTTGCTTTTACCCTTAAGCTTACCCTCACCCTTACCCTTACTCTTACCCTTACCCTTACCCTTACCCTTACCCTTACCCTTACCCTTACCCTTACCCTTACCCTTACCCTTGCTTTTACCCTTAGGCTTACCCTTACCTTTACCCTTACCCTAACCCTTACCCTTACCCTTACCCTTACCCTTACCCTTGCTTTTACCCTTAAGCTTACCCTTACCCTTACCCTTACCCTTACCCTTACCCTTACCCTTACCCTTACCCTTACCCTTACCCTTACCCTTACCCTTGCTTTTACCCTTAAGCTTACCCTTACCCTTACCCTTACCCTTACCCTTACCCTTACCCTTACCCTTACCCTTACCCTTACCCTTACCCTTACCCTTACCCTTACCCTTACCCTTACCCTTACCCTTACCCTTGCTTTTACCCTTAAGCTTACCCTTACCCTTACCCTTACCCTTACCCTTACCCTAACCCTTACCCTTGCTTTTACCCTTAAGCTTACCCTTACCCTTACCCTTACCCTTACCCTTACCCTTACCTTTACCTTTACCCTTACCCTTACCCTTACCCTTACCCTTACCCTTACCCTTACCCTTACCCTTACCCTTGCTTTTACCCTTAAGCTTACCCTTACCCTTACCCTTACCCTTACCCTTACCCTTACCCTTACCCTTACCCTTACCCTTACCCTTACCCTTACCCTTGCTTTTACCCTTAAGCTTACCCTTACCCTTACCCTTACCCTTACCCTTACCCTTACCCTTACCCTTACCCTTGCTTTTACCCTTAGGCTTACCCTTACCTTTACCCTTACCCTTACCCTTACCCTTACCCTTACCCTTACCCTTACCCTTACCCTTACCCTTACCCTTGCTTTTACCCTTAAGCTTACCCTTACCCTTACCCTTACCCTTACCCTTACCCTTACCCTTACCCTTACCCTTGCTTTTACCCTTAAGCTTACCCTTACCGTTACCCTTACCCTTACCCTTACCCTTGCTTTTACCCTTAGGCTTACCCTTACCCTTACCCTTACCCTTGCTTTTACCCTTAAGCTTACCCTTACCCTTACCCTTACTCTTACCCTTACCCTTACCCTTACCCTTACCCTTACCCTTACCCTTACCCTTACCCTTACCCTTACCCTTGCTTTTACCCTTAGGCTTACCCTTACCTTTACCCTTACCCTAACCCTTACCCTTACCCTTACCCTTACCCTTACCCTTGCTTTTACCCTTAAGCTTACCCTTACCCTTACCCTTACCCTTACCCTTACCCTTACCCTTGCTTTTACCCTTAAGCTTACCCTTACCCTTACCCTTACCCTTACCCTTACCCTTACCCTTACCCTCACCCTTACCCTTACCCTTACCCTTACCCTTACCCTTACCCTTACCCTTACCATTACCCTTACCCTTGCTTTTACCCTTAAGCTTACCCTTACCCTTACCCTTACCCTTACCCTTACCCTTACCCTTACCCTTACCCTTACCCTTATCCTTGCTTTTACACTTAGGCTTACCCTTACCTTTACCCTTACCCTTACCCTTACCCTTACCCTTACCCTTGCTTTTACCCTTAAGCTTACCCTTACCCTTACCCTTACCCTTACCCTTAAGCTTACCCTTACCCTTACCCTTACCCTTACCCTTACCCTTACCCTTACCCTTACCCTTACCCTTAACCTTACCCTTGCTTTTACCCTTAAGCTTACCCTTACCCTTACCCTTACCCTTACCCTTACCCTTGCTTTTACCCTTAAGCTTACCCTTACCCTTACCCTTACCCTTACCCTTAAGCTTTCCCTTACCCTTACCCTTACCCTTACCCTTACCCTTACCCTTACCCTTACCCTTACCCTTACCCTTACCCTTACCCTTACCCTTACCCTTACCCTTACCCTTACCCTTACCCTTGCTTTTACCCTTAAGCTTACCCTTACCCTTACCCTTACCCTTACCCTTAAGCTTACCCTTACCCTTACCCTTACCCTTACCCTCACCCTTACCCTTACCCTTGCTTTTACCCTTAAGCTTACCCTTACCCTTACCCTTACCCTTACCCTTAAGCTTACCCTTACCCTTACCCTTACCCTTACCCTTACCCTTACCCTTACCCTTGCTTTTACCCTTAAGCTTACCCTTACCCTTACCCTTACCCTTACCCTTAAGCTTACCCTTACCCTTACCCTTACCCTTACCCTTACCCTTACCCTTACCCTTACCCTTACCCTTACCCTTGCTTTTACCCTTAAGCTTACCCTTACCCTTACCCTTACCCTTACCCTTGCTTTAACCCTTAAGCTTACCCTTACCCTTACCCTTGCCCTTACCCTTAAGCTTACCCTTACCCTTACCCTTACCCTTACCCTTACCCTTACCCTTACCCTTACCCTTACCCTTACCCTTACCCTTACCCTTACCCTTACCCTTGCTTTTACCCTTAAGCTTACCCTTACCCTTACCCTTAACCTTACCCTTACCCTTACCCTTACCCTTACCCTTACCCTTACCCTTACCCTTACCCTTGCTTTTACCCTTAGGCTTACCCTTACCTTTACCCTTACCCTTACCCTAACCCTTACCCTTACCCTTACCCTTACCCTTACCCTTACCCTTACCCTTACCCTTACCCTTGCTTTTACCCTTAGGCTTACCCTTACCTTTACCCTTACCCTTACCCTTACCCTTACCCTTACCCTTACCCTTACCCTTACCCTTACCCTTACCCTTGCTTTTACCCTTAAGCTTACCCTTACCCTTACCCTTACCCTTACCCTAACCCTTACCCTTACCCTTACCCTTACCCTTGCTTTTACCCTTAAGCTTACCCTTACCGTTACCCTTACCCTTACCCTTACCCTTGCTTTTACCCTTAGGCTTACCCTTACCCTTACCCTTACCCTTGCTTTTACCCTTAAGCTTACCCTTACCCTTACCCTTACTCTTACCCTTACCCTTACCCTTACCCTTACCCTTACCCTTACCCTTACCCTTACCCTTACCCTTACCCTTACCCTTGCTTTTACCCTTAGGCTTACCCTTACCTTTACCCTTACCCTAACCCTTACCCTTACCCTTACCCTTACCCTTACCCTTGCTTTTACCCTTAAGCTTACCCTTACCCTTACCCTTACCCTTACCCTTACCCTTACCCTTACCCTTACCCTTACCCTTACCCTTACCCTTACCCTTACCCTTACCCTTACCCTTACCCTTACCCTTGCTTTTACCCTTAAGCTTACCCTTACCCTTACCCTTACCCTTACCCTTACCCTTACCCTTACCCTTACCCTTGCTTTTACCCTTAGGCTTACCCTTACCTTTACCCTTACCCTTACCCTTACCCTTACCCTTACCCTTACCCTTGCTTTTACCCTTAAGCTTACCCTTACCCTTACCCTTACCCTTACCCTTACCCTTACCCTTACCCTTACCCTTGCTTTTACCCTTAAGCTTACCCTTACCCTTACCCTTACCCTTACCCTTACCCTTACCCTTACCCTTACCCTTGCTTTTACCCTTGGGCTTACCCTTACCCTTACCCTTACCCTTACCCTTAAGCTTACCCTTACCCTTACCCTTACCCTTACCCTTACCCTTACCCTTACCCTTACCCTTACCCTTACCCTTACCCTTACCCTTACCCTTACCCTTACCCTTACCCTTACCCTTGCTTTTACCCTTAAGCTTACCCTTACCCTTACCCTTACACTTACCCTTACCCTTACCCTTACCCTTACCCTTACCCTTACCCTAACCCTTACCCTTACCCTTGCTTTTACCCTTAGGCTTACCCTTACCTTTACCCTTACCCTTACCCTTACCCATAAGCTTACCCTTACCCTTACCCTTACCCTTACCCTTACCCTTACCCTTACCCTTACCCTTACCCTTACCCTTACCCTTACCCTTACCCTTACCCTTGCTTTTACCCTTAAGCTTACCCTTACCCTTACCCTTACACTTACCCTTACCCTTACCCTTACCCTTACCCTTACCCTTACCCTTACCCTTACCCTAACCCTTACCCTTACCCTTGCTTTTACCCTTAGGCTCACCCTTACCTTTACCCTTACCCTTACCCTTACCCTTATCCTTACCCTTACCCTTACCCTTACCCTTACCCTTGCTTTTACCCTTAAGCTTACCCTTACCCTTACCCTTACCCTTACCCTTACCCTTACCCTTGCTTTTACCCTTAAGCTTACCCTTACCCTTACCCTTACCCTTACCCTCACCCTTACCCTTACCCTTACCCTTGCTTTTACCCTTAAGCTTACCCTTACCCTTACCCTTACCCTTACCCTTACCCTTACCCTTATCCTTACCCTTGCTTTTACCCTTAAGCTTACCCTTACCCTTACCCTTACCCTTACCCTTACCCTTACCCTTACCCTTACCCTTACCCTTACCCTTACCCTTACCCTTACCCTTACCCTTACCCTTACCCTTAACCTTACCCTCACCCTTACCCTTGCTTTTACCCTTAGGCTTACCCTTACCTTTACCCTTACCCTTACCCTTACCCTTACCCTTACCCTAACCCTTGCTTTAACCCTTAAGCTTACCCTTACCCTCACCCTTACCCTTACCCTTACCCTTGCTTTTACCCTTAAGCTTACCCTTACCCTTACCCTTACCCTTACCCTTGTTTTACCCTTAGGCTTACCCTTACCCTTACCCTTACCCTTACCCTTGCTTTTACCCTTGAGCTTACCCTTACCCTTACCCTTACCCTTACCCTTACCCTTACCCTTACCCTCACCCTTACCCTTACCCTTACCCTTACCTTTACCCTTACCCTTGCTTTTACCCTTAGGCTTACCCTAACCTTTACCCTTACCCTTACCCTTACCCTTACCCTTACCCTTACCCTTACCCTTACCCTTACCCTTACCCTTACCCTTACCCTTACCCTTACCCTTGCTTTTACCCTTAAGCTTACCCTTACCCTTACCGTTACCCTTATCCTTACCCTTACCCTTACCCTTGCTTTTACCCTTAAGCTTACCCTTACCCTTACCCTTACCCTTACCCTCACCCTTACCCTTACCCTTACCCTTGCTTATACCCTTACCCTTACCCTTACCCTTACCCTTACCCTTACCCTTACCCTTACCCTTACCCTTACCCTTACCCTTACCCTTACCCTTACCCTTACCCTTGCTTTTACCCTTAGGCTTACCCTTACCTTTACCCTTACCCTTACCCTTACCCTTACCCTTACCCTTACCATTGCTTTTACCCTCAAGCTTACCCTTACCCTTACCCTTACCCTTACCCTATCCCTTACCCTTGCTTTTACCCTTAAGCTTACCCTTACCCTTACCCTTACCCTTACCCTTACCCTTACCCTTACCCTTACCCTTAACCTTACCCTTACCCTTACCCTTGCTTTTACCCTTAAGCTTACCCTTACCCTTACCCTTACCCTTACCTTTACCCTTACCCTTACCCTTACCCTTACCCTTGCTTTTACCCTTAAGCTTACCCTTACCCTTACCCTTACCCTTACCCTTACCCTTACCCTTACCCTTACCCTTACCCTTGCTTTTACCCTAAGGCTTACCCTTACCTTTACCCTTACCCTTGCTTTTACCCTTAAGCTTACACTTACCCTTACCCTTACCCTTACCCTTGCTTTTACCCTTAAGCTTACCCTTACCCTTACCCTTACCCTTACCCTTACCCTTACCCTTGCTTTTACCCTTAAGCTTACCCTTACCCTTACCCTTACCCTTACCCTTACCCTTACCCTTACCCTTACCATTACCCTTACCCTTACCCTTGCTTTTACCCTTAAGCTTACCCTTACCCTTACCCTTACCCTTACCCTTACCCTTACCCTTACCCTTACCCTTACCCTTACCCTTACCCTTACCCTTACCCTTACCCTTGCTTTTACCCTTAAGCTTACCCTTACCCTTACCCTTACCCTTACCCTTACCCTTACCCTCACCCTTACCCTTACCCTTACCCTTACCCTTGCTTTTACCCTTAAGCTTACCCTTACCCTTACCCTTACCCTTACCCTTACCCTTACCCTTACCCTTACCCTTACCCTTACCCTTACCCTTACCCTTACCCTTACCCTTACCCATACCCTTGCTTTTACCCTTAGGCTTACCCTTACCTTTACCCTTACCCTTACCCTTACCCTTACCCTTACCCTTACCCTTACCCTTGCTTTTACCCTTAAGCTTACCCTTACCCTTACCCTTACCCTTACCCTTACCCTTACCCTTGCTTTTACCCTTAAGCTTACCCTTACCCTTACCCTTACCCTTACCCTTGCTTTTACCCTTAGGCTTACCCTTACCCTTACCCTTACCCTTACCCTTACCCTTACCCTTACCCTTACCCTTACCCTCACCCTTACCCTTACCCTTACCCTCACCCTTGCTTTTACCCTTAAGCTTACCCTTACCCTTACCCTTACCCTTACCCTTACCCTTACCCTTACCCTTACCCTTACCCTTACCCTTACCCTTACCCTTACCCTTACCCTTACCCTTGCTTTTACCCTTAGGCTTACCCTTACCTTTACCCTTACCCTTACCCTTACCCTTACCCTTACCCTTACCCTTACCCTTACCCTTAAGCTTACCCTTACCCTTACCCTTACACTTACCCTTGCTTTCACCCTTAAGCTTACCCTTACCCTTACCCTTACCCTTACCCTTACCCTTACCCTTACCCTTACCCTCACCCTTACCCTTACCCTTACCCTTACCCTTACCCTTACCCTTACCCTTGCTTTTACCCTTAAGCTTACCCTTACCCTTACCCTTACCCTTACCCTTACCCTTACCCTTACCCTTACCCTTGCTTTTACCCTTAAGCTTACCCTTACCCTTACCCTTACCCTTACCCTTACCCTTACCCTTACCCTTACCCTTACCCTTACCCTTACCCTTACCCTTACCCTTACCCTTACCCTTGCTTTTACCCTTAGGCTTACCCTTACCTTTACCCTTACCCTTACCCTTACCCTTACCCTTACCCTTACCCTTACCCTTGCTTTTACCCTTAAGCTTACCCTTACCCTTACCCTTACCCTTACCCTTACCCTTACCCTTGCTTTTACCCTTAAGCTTACCCTTACCCTTACCCTTACCCTTACCCTTACCCTTGCTTTTACCCTTAGGCTTACCCTTACCCTTACCCTTACCCTTACCCTTGCTTTTACCCTTAAGCTTACCCTTACACTTACCCTTACCCTTACCCTTACCCTTACCCTTACCCTTACCCTTACCCTTACCCTTACCCTTACCCTTACCCTTACCCTTGCTTTTACCCTTAGGCTTACCCTTACCTTTACCCTTACCCTTACCCTTACCCTTACCCTTACCCTTACCCTTACCCTTACCCTTACCCTTACCCTTACCCTTACCCTTACCCTTACCCTTGCTTTTACCCTTAAGCTTACCCTTACCCTTACCCTTACCCTTACCCTTACCCTTACCCTTACCCTTGCTTTTACCCTTAAGCTTACCCTTACCCTTACCCTTACCCTTACCCTTACCCTTACCCTTACCCTTACCCTTACCCTTACCCTTACCCTTGCTTTTACCCTTAAGCTTACCCTTACCCTTACCCTTACCCTTACCCTTACCCTTACCCTTACCCTTACCCTTACCCTTGCTTTTACCCTAAGGCTTACCCTTACCTTTACCCTTACCCTTGCTTTTACCCTTAAGCTTACACTTACCCTTACCCTTACCCTTACCCTTGCTTTTACCCTTAAGCTTACCCTTACCCTTACCCTTACCCTTACCCTTACCCTTACCCTTGCTTTTACCCTTAAGCTTACCCTTACCCTTACCCTTACCCTTACCCTTACCCTTACCCTTACCCTTACCATTACCCTTACCCTTACCCTTGCTTTTACCCTTAAGCTTACCCTTACCCTTACCCTTACCCTTACCCTTACCCTTACCCTTACCCTTACCCTTACCCTTACCCTTACCCTTACCCTTGCTTTTACCCTTAAGCTTACCCTTACCCTTACCCTTACCCTTACCCTTACCCTTACCCTTACCCTCACCCTTACCCTTACCCTTACCCTTACCCTTGCTTTTACCCTTAAGCTTACCCTTACCCTTACCCTTACCCTTACCCTTACCCTTACCCTTACCCTTACCCTTACCCTTACCCTTACCCTTACCCTTACCCTTACCCTTACCCTTACCCATACCCTTGCTTTTACCCTTAGGCTTACCCTTACCTTTACCCTTACCCTTACCCTTACCCTTACCCTTACCCTTACCCTTGCTTTTACCCTTAAGCTTACCCTTACCCTTACCCTTACCCTTACCCTTACCCTTACCCTTGCTTTTAATCTTAAGCTTACCCTTACCCTTACCCTTACCCTTACCCTTACCCTTGCTTTTACCCTTAGGCTTACCCTTACCCTTACCCTTACCCTTACCCTTACCCTTACCCTTACCCTTACCCTTACCCTTACCCTTACCCTCACCCTTACCCTTACCCTTACCCTCACCCTTGCTTTTACCCTTAAGCTTACCCTTACCCTTACCCTTACCCTTACCCTTACCCTTACCCTTACCCTTACCCTTACCCTTACCCTTACCCTTACCCTTACCCTTACCCTTGCTTTTACCCTTAGGCTTACCCTTACCTTTACCCTTACCCTTACCCTTACCCTTACCCTTACCCTTACCCTTACCCTTACCCTTACCCTTGCTTTCACCCTTAAGCTTACCCTTACCCTTACCCTTACCCTTACCCTTACCCTTACCCTCACCCTTACCTTTACCCTTAACCTTACCCTTACCCTTACCCTTGCTTTTACCCTTAAGCTTACCCTTACCCTTACCCTTACCCTTACCCTTACCCTTACCCTTACCCTTACCCTTGCTTTTACCCTTAAGCTTACCCTTACCCTTACCCTTACCCTTACCCTTACCCTTACCCTTACCCTTACCCTTACCCTTACCCTTACCCTTACCCTTACCCTTACCCTTGCTTTTACCCTTAGGCTTACCCTTACCTTTACCCTTACCCTTACCCTTACCCTTACCCTTACCCTTACCCTTACCCTTGCTTTTACCCTTAAGCTTACCCTTACCCTTACCCTTACCCTTACCCTTACCCTTACCCTTGCTTTTACCCTTAAGCTTACCCTTACCCTTACCCTTACCCTTACCCTTACCCTTGCTTTTACCCTTAGGCTTACCCTTACCCTTACCCTTACCCTTACCCTTGCTTTTACCCTTAAGCTTACCCCTACACTTACCCTTACCCTTACCCTTACCCTTACCCTTACCCTTACCCTTACCCTTACCCTTACCCTTACCCTTACCCTTACCCTTGCTTTTACCCTTAGGCTTACCCTTACCTTTACCCTTACACTTACCCTTACCCTTACCCTTACCCTTACCCTTACCCTTACCCTTACCCTTACCCTTACCCTTGCTTTTACCCTTAAGCTTACCCTTACCCTTACCCTTACCCTTACCCTTACCCTTACCCTTACCCTTGCTTTTACCCTTAAGCTTACCCTTACCCTTACCCTTACCCTTACCCTTACCCTCACCCTTACCCTTACCCTTACCCTTGCTTATACCCTTAAGCTTACCCTTACCCTTACCCTTACCCTTACCCTTACCCTTACCCTTACCCTTACCCTTACCCTTACCCTTACCCTTACCCTTACCCTTACCCTTACCCTTACCCTTACCCTTACCCTTACCCTTACCCTTACCCTTGCTTTTACCCTTAGGCTTACCCTTACCTTTACCCTTACCCTTACCCTTACCCTTACCCTTACCCTTACCCTTACCCTTACCCTTACCCTTACCCTTGCTTTTACCCTTAAGCTTACCCTTACCCTTACCCTTACCCTAACCCTTACCCTTGCTTTCACCCTTTAGCTTACCATTACCCTTACCCTTACCCTTACCCTTACCCTTACCATTACCCTTACCCTTACCCTTACCCTTACCCTTACCCTTACCCTTACCCTTACCCTTGCTTTTACCCTTAAGCTTACCCTTACCCTTACCCTTACCCTTACCCTTACCCTTACCCTTACCCTTACCCTTACCCTTACCCTTACCCTTACCCTTGCTTTTACCCTTAAGCTTACCCTTACCCTTACCCTTACCCTTACCCTTACCCTTGCTTTTACCCTTAGGCTTACCCTTACCTGTACCCTTACCCTTACCCTTACCCTTACCCTTACCCTTACCCTTACCCTTACCCTTACCCTTACCCTTACCCTTACCCTTACCCTTACCCTTGCTTTTACCCTTAAGCTTACCCTTACCCTTACCCTTACCCTTACCCTTACCCTTACCCTTACCCTTACCCTTGCTTTTACCCTTAAGCTTACCCTTACCCTTACCCTTACCCTTACCCTTGCTTTTACCCTTAGGCTTACCCTTACCCTTACCCTTACCCTTACCCTTGCTTTTACCCTTAAGCTTACCCTCACCCTTACCCTTACTCTTACCCTTACCCTTACCCTTACCCTTACCCTTACCCTTACCCTTACCCTTACCCTTACCCTTGCTTTTACCCTTAGGCTTACCCTTACCTTTACCCTTACCCTAACCCTTACCCTTACCCTCACCCTTACCCTTACCCTTGCTTTTACCCTTAAGCTTACCCTTACCCTTACCCTTACCCTTACCCTTACCCTTACCCTTACCCTTACCCTTACCCTTACCCTTACCCTTGCTTTTACCCTTAAGCTTACCCTTACCCTTACCCTTACCCTTACCCTTACCCTTACCCTTACCCTTACCCTTACCCTTACCCTTACCCTTACCCTTACCCTTACCCTTACCCTTGCTTTTACCCCTAAGCTTACCCTTACCCTTACCCTTACCCTTACCCTTACCCTAACCCTTACCCTTGCTTTTACCCTTAAGCTTACCCTTACCCTTACCCTTACCCTTACCCTTACCCTTACCCTTACCTTTACCCTTACCCTTACCCTTACCCTTACCCTTACCCTTACCCTTACCCTTACCCTTGCTTTTACCCTTAAGCTTACCCTTACCCTTACCCTTACCCTTACCCTTACCCTTACCCTTACCCTTACCCTTACCCTTACCCTTACCCTTACCCTTGCTTTTACCCTTAAGCTTACCCTTACCCTTACCCTTACCCTTACCCTTACCCTTACCCTTACCCTTGCTTTTACCCTTAGGCTTACCCTTACCTTTACCCTTACCCTTACCCTTACCCTTACCCTTACCCTTACCCTTACCCTTACCCTTACCCTTACCCTTACCCTTGCTTTTACCCTTAAGCTTACCCTTACCCTTACCCTTACCCTTACCCTTACCCTTACCCTTACCCTTACCCTTGCTTTTACCCTTAAGCTTACCCTTACCGTTACCCTTACCCTTACCCTTACCCTTGCTTTTACCCTTAGGCTTACCCTTACCCTTACCCTTACCCTTGCTTTTACCCTTAAGCTTACCCTTACCCTTACCCTTACTCTTACCCTTACCCTTACCCTTACCCTTACCCTTACCCTTACCCTTACCCTTACCCTTACCCTTACCCTTACCTTTGCTTTTACCCTTAGGCTTACCCTTACCTTTACCCTTACCCTAACCCTTACCCTTACCCTTACCCTTACCCTTACCCTTGCTTTTACCCTTAAGCTTACCCTTACCCTTACCCTTACCCTTACCCTTACCCTTACCCTTACCCTTACCCTTACCCTTGCTTTTACCCTTAAGCTTACCCTTACCCTTACCCTTACCCTTACCCTTACCCTTACCCTTACCCTCACCCTTACCCTTACCCTTACCCTTACCCTTACCCTTACCCTTACCCTTACCATTACCCTTACCCTTGCTTTTACCCTTAAGCTTTCCCTTACCCTTACCCTTACCCTTACCCTTACCCTTACCCTTACCCTTACCCTTACCCTTATCCTTGCTTTTACACTTAGGCTTACCCTTACCTTTACCCTTACCCTTACCCTTACCCTTACCCTTACCCTTGCTTTTACCCTTAAGCTTACCCTTACCCTTACCCTTACCCTTACCCTTAAGCTTACCCTTACCCTTACCCTTACCCTTACCCTTACCCTTACCCTTACCCTTACCCTTACCCTTACCCTTACCCTTAACCTTACCCTTGCTTTTACCCTTAAGCTTACCCTTACCCTTACCCTTACCCTTACCCTTACCCTTGCTTTTACCCTTAAGCTTACCCTTACCCTTACCCTTACCCTTACCCTTAAGCTTTCCCTTACCCTTACCCTTACCCTTACCCTTACCCTTACCCTTACCCTTACCCTTACCCTTACCCTTACCCTTACCCTTACCCTTACCCTTACCCTTACCCTTACCCTTACCCTTACCCTTACCCTTACCCTTGCTTTTACCCTTAAGCTTACCCTTACCCTTACCCTTACCCTTACCCTTAAGCTTACCCTTACCCTTACCCTTACCCTTACCCTCACCCTTACCCTTACCCTTGCTTTTACCCTTAAGCTTACCCTTACCCTTACCCTTACCCTTACCCTTAAGCTTACCCTTACCCTTACCCTTACCCTTACCCTTACCCTTACCCTTACCCTTGCTTTTACCCTTAAGCTTACCCTTACCCTTACCCTTACCCTTACCCTTAAGCTTACCCTTACCCTTACCCTTACCCTTACCCTTACCCTTACCCTTACCCTTGCTTTTACCCTTAAGCTTACTCTTACCCTTACCCTTACCCTTGCTTTAACCCTTAAGCTTACCCTTACCCTTACCCTTGCCCTTACCCTTAAGCTTACCCTTACCCTTACCCTTACCCTTACCCTTACCCTTACCCTTACCCTTACCCTTACCCTTACCCTTACCCTTACCCTTACCCTTACCCTTACCCTTACCCTTACCCTTACCCTTGCTTTTACCCTTAAGCTTACCCTTACCCTTACCCTTAACCTTACCCTTACCCTTACCCTTACCCTTACCCTTACCCTTACCCTTACCCTTGCTTTTACCCTTAGGCTTACCCTTACCTTTACCCTTACCCTTACCCTTACCCTTACCCTTACCCTTACCCTTACCCTTACCCTTACCCTTACCCTTGCTTTTACCCTTAGGCTTACCCTTACCTTTACCCTTACCCTTACCCTTACCCTTACCCTTACCCTTACCCTTACCCTTACCCTTACCCTTACCCTTGCTTTTACCCTTAAGCTTACCCTTACCCTTACCCTTACCCTTACCCTTACCCTTACCCTTACCCTTACCCTTACCCTTGCTTTTACCCTTAAGCTTACCCTTACCGTTACCCTTACCCTTACGCTTACCCTTGCTTTTACCCTTAGGCTTACCCTTACCCTTACCCTTACCCTTGCTTTTACCCTTAAGCTTACCCTTACCCTTACCCTTACTCTTACCCTTACCCTTACCCTTACCCTTACCCTTACCCCTACCCTTACCCTTACCCTTACCCTTACCCTTACCCTTGCTTTTACCCTTAGGCTTACCCTTACCTTTACCCTTACCCTAACCCTTACCCTTACCCTTACCCTTACCCTTACCCTTGCTTTTACCCTTAAGCTTACCCTTACCCTTACCCTTACCCTTACCCTTACCCTTACCCTTACCCTTGCTTTTACCCTTAAGCTTACCCTTACCCTTACCCTTACCCTTACCCTTACCCTTACCCTTACCCTTACCCTTACCCTTACCCTTACCCTTACCCTTACCCTTACCCTTACCCTTACCCTTACCATTACCCTTACCCTTGCTTTTACCCTTAAGCTTACCCTTACCCTTACCCTTACCCTTACCCTTACCCTTACCCTTACCCTTACCCTTACCCTTATCCTTGCTTTTACACTTAGGCTTACCCTTACCTTTACCCTTACCCTTACCCTTACCCTTACCCTTACCCTTGCTTTTACCCTTAAGCTTACCCTTACCCTTACCCTTACCCTTACCCTTAAGCTTACCCTTACCCTTACCCTTACTCTTACCCTTACCCTTACCCTTACCCTTACTCTTAGCCTTAACCTTACCCTTGCTTTTACCCTTAAGCTTACCCTTACCCTTACCCTTACCCTTACCCTTACCCTTGCTTTTACCCTTAAGCTTACCCTTACCCTTACCCTTACCCTCACCCTTAAGCTTTCCCTTACCCTTACCCTTACCCTTACCCTTACCCTTACCCTTACCCTTACCCTTACCCTTACCCTTACCATTACCCTTACCCTTACCCTTACCCTTACCCTTACCCTTACCCTTACCCTTACCCTTGCTTTTACCCTTAAGCTTACCCTTACCCTTACCCTTACCCTTACCCTTAAGCTTACCCTTACCCTTACCCTTACCCTTACCCTCACCCTTACCCTTACCCTTGCTTTTACCCTTAAGCTTACCCTTACCCTTACCCTTACCCTTAAGCTTACCCTTACCCTTACCCTTACCCTTACCCTTACCCTTACCCTTACCCTTGCTTTTACCCTTAAGCTTACCCTTACCCTTACCCTTACCCTTACCCTTAAGCTTACCCTTACCCTTACCCTTACCCTTACCCTTACCCTTACCCTTACCCTTACCCTTACCCTTACCCTTACCCTTACCCTTGCTTTTACCCTTAAGCTTACCCTTACCCTTACCCTTACCCTTACCCTTGCTTTAACCCTTAAGCTTACCCTTACCCTTACCCTTACCCTTACCCTTACCCTTACCCTTAAGCTTACCCTTACCCTTACCCTTACCCTTACCCTTACCCTTACCCTTACCCTTGCTTTTACCCTTAAGCTTACCCTTACCCTTACCCTTAACCTTACCCTTACCCTTACCCTTACCCTTACCCTTACCCTTACCCTTACCCTTGCTTTTACCCTTAGGCTTACCCTTACCTTTACCCTTACCCTTACCCTTACCCTTACCCTTACCCTTACCCTTACCCTTACCCTTACCCTTACCCTTACCCTTACCTTTACCCTTACCCTTGCTTTTACCCTTAAGCTTACCCTTACCCTTACCCTTACCCTTACCCTTACCCTTACTCTTGCTTTTACCCTTAAGCTTACCCTTACCCTTACCCTTACCCTTACCCTTACCCTTGCTTTTACCCTTAGGCTTACCCTTACCCTTTCCCTTACCCTTACCCTTGCTTTTACCCTTAAGCTTACCCTTACCCTTACCCTTACCCTTACCCTTACCCTTACCCTTACCCTTACCCTTACCCTTACCCTTACCCTTACCCTTACCCTTACCCTTACCCTTACCCTTACCCTTACCCTTACCCTAACCCTTACCCTTACCCTTACCCTTACCCTCACCCTTACCCTTGCTTTTACCCTTAGGCTTACCCTTACCTTTACCCTTACCCTTACCCTTACCCTTACCCTTACCCTTACCCTTGCTTTTACCCTTAAGCTTACCCTTACCCTTACCCTTACCCTTACCCTTACCCTTACCCTTACCCTTACCCTTACCCTTACCCTTACCCTTACCCTTGCTTTTACCCTTAAACTTACCCTTACCCTTACCCTTACCCTTACCCTTACCCTTACCCTTACCCTTACCCTTACCCTCACCCTTGCTTTTACCCTTAAGCTTACCCTTACCCTTACCCTTACCCTTACCCTTACCCTTACCCTTACCCTTACCCTTGCTTTTACCCTTAAGCTTACCCTTACCCTTACCCTTACCCTTGCTTTTACCCTTAGGCTTACCCTTACCCTTACCCTTACCCTTACCCCTGCTTTTACCCTTAAGCTTACCCTTACCCTTACCCTTACTCTTACCCTTACCCTTACCCTTACCCTTACCCTTGCTTTTACCCTTAGGCTTACCCTTACCTTTACCCTTACCCTTACCCTTACCCTTACCCTTACCCTTACCCTTACCCTTGCTTTTACCCTTAAGCTAACCCTTACCCTTACCCTTACCCTTACCCTTACCCTTACCCTTAACCTTACCCTTACCCTTGCTTTTACCCTTAAGCTCACCCTTACCCTTACCCTTACCATTACCCTTACACTTACCCTTACCCTGACCCTTACCCTTGCTTTTACCCTTATGCTTACCCTTACTCTTACCCTTACCCTTACCCTTAAGCTTACCCTTACCCTTACCCTTACCCTTACCCTTACCCTTACCCTTACCCTTGCTTTTACCCTTAAGCTTACCCTTACCCTTACCCTTACCCTTACCCTTACCCTTGCTTTCACCCTTAAGCTTACCCTTACCCTTACCCTTAACCTTAAGCTTACCCTTACCCTTACCCTTACCCTTACCCTTACCCTTACCCTTGCTTTTACCCTTAAGCTTACCCTTACCCTTACCCTTACCCTTACCCTAACCCTTACCCTTAACCTTACCCTTACCCTTACCCTTACCCTTACCCTTACCCTTACCCTTACCCTTGCTTTCACCCTTAGGCTTACCCTTACCTTTACCCTTACCATTACCCTTACCCTTACCCTTACCCTTACCCTTACCCTTACCCTTACCCTTGCTTTTACCCTTAAGCTTACCCTTACCCTTACCCTTACCCTTACCCTTACCCTTACCCCTACCCTTACCCTTACCCTTACCCTTACCCTTACCCTTGCTTTTACCCTTAAGCTTACCCTTACCCTTACCCTTACCCTTACCCTTACCCTTACCCTTACCCTTACCCTTACCCTTACCCTTACCCTTACCCTTACCCTTACCCTTACCCTTGCTTTTACCCTTAAGCTTACCCTTACCCTTACCCTTACTCTTACCCTTACCCTTACCCTTACCCTTGCTTTTACCCTTAAGCTTACCCTTACCCTTACCTTTACCCTTACCCTTACCCTTACCCTTACCCTTACCCTTACCCTTACTCTTACCCTTACCCTTACCCTTACCCTTGCTTTTACCCTTAGGCTTACCCTTACCTTTAGCCTTACCCTTACCCTTACCCTTACCCTTACCCTTACCCTTGCTTTTACCCTTAAGCTTACCCTTACCCTTACCCTTACCCTTACCCTTACCCTTACCCTTACCCTTACCCTTACCCTTACCCTTGCTTTTACCCTTAAGCTTACCCTTACCCTTACCCTTACCCTTACACTTACCCTTGCTTTTACCCTTAGGCTTACCCTTACCCTTACCCTTACCCTTACCCTTAAGCTTACCCTTACCCTTACCCTTACCCTTACCCTCACCCTTACCCTTACCCTTACCCTTACCCTTACCCTTACCCTTGCTTTTACCCTTAAGCTTACCCTTACCCTTTCCCTTACTCATACCCTTACCCTTACCCTTACCCTTACCATTACCCTTGCTTTGACCCTTAGGCTTACCCTTACCTTTACCCTTACCCTTACCCTTACCCTTACCCTTACCCTTACCCTTACCCTTACCCTTACCCTTGCTTTTACCCTTAAGCTTACCCTTACCCTTACCCTTACCCTTACCCTTACCCTTACCCTTACCCTTGCTTTTACCCTTAAGCTTACCCTTACCCTTACCCTTACCCTTACCCTTACCCTTGCTTTTACCCTTAGGCTTACCCTTACCCTTACCCTTACCCTTACCCTTGCTTTTACCCTTAAGCTTACCCTTACCCTTACCCTTACCCTTACACTTACCCTTACCCTTACCCTTACCCTTACCCTTACCCTTACCCTTACCCTTACCCTTGCTTTTACCCTTAGGCTTAACCTTACCTTTACCCTTACCCTTACCCTTACCCTTACCCTTACTCTTACCCTTACCCTTACCCTTACCCTTACCCTTACCCTTACCCTTACCCTTACCCTTGCTTTTACCCTTAAGCTTACCCTTACCCTTACCCTTACCCTTACCCTTACCCTTACCCTTACCCTTACCCTTGCTTTTACCCTTAAGCTTACCCTTACCCTTACCCTTACCCTTACCCTCACCCTTACCCTTACCCTTACACTTGCTTATACCCTTAAGCTTACCCTTACCCTTACCCTTACCCTTACCCTTACCCTTACCCTTACCCTTACCCTTACCCTTACCCTTACCCTTACCCTTACCCTTACCCTTACCCTTGCTTTTACCCTTAGGCTTACCCTTACCTTTACCCTTACCCTTACCCTTACCCTTACCCTTACCCTTACCCTTACCCTTGCTTTTACCCTTAAGCTTACCCTTACCCTTACCCTTACTCTTACCCTTACCCTAACCCTTACCCTTGCTTTTACCCTTAAGCTTACCCTTACCCTTACCCTTACCCTTACCCTTACCCTTACCCTTACCCTTACCCTTACCCTTACCCTTACCCTTACCCTTGCTTTTACCCTTAAGCTTACCCTTACCCTTACCCTTACCCTTACCCTTACCCTTACCCTTACCCTTATCCTTACCCTTGCTTTTACCCTTAAGCTTACCCTTACCCTTACCCTTACCCTTACCCTTACCCTTACCCTTACCCTTACCCTTACCCTTACCCTTACCCTTACCCTTGCTTTTACTCTTAGGCTTACCCTTACCTTTACTCTTACCCTTACCCTTACCCTTACCCTTACCCTCACCCTTACCCTTACCCTTGCTTTTACCCTTAAGCTTACCCTTACCCTTACCCTTACCCTCACCCTTACCCTTGCTTTTACCCTTAAGCTTACCCTTACCCTTACCCTTAACCTTACCCTTACCCTTGCTTTTACCCTTAGGCTTACCCTTACCCTTACCCTTACCCTTACCCTTGCTTTTACCCTTAAGCTTACCCTTACCCTTACCCTTACCCTTACCCTTACCCTTACCCTTACCCTTACCCTTACCCTTACCCTTACCCTTACCCTTGCTTTTACCCTTAAGCTTACCCTTACCCTTACCCTTACCCTTACCCTTACCCTTACCCTTACCCTTACCCTTACCCTTACCCTTGCTTTTACCCTTAAGCTTACCCTTACCCTTACCCTTACCCTTACCCTTGCTTTTACCCTTAAGCTTACCCTTACCCTTACCCTTACCCTTACCCTTAAGCTTACCCTTACCCTTACCCTTACCCTTACCCTTACCCTTACCCTTACCCTTACCCTTACCCTTACCCTTACCCTTGCTTTTACCCTTAAGCTTACCCTTACCCTTACCCTTAACCTTACCCTTACCCTTACCCTTACCCTTACCCTTACCCTTGCTTTTACCCTTAGGCTTACCCTTACCTTTACCCTTACCCTTACCCTTACCCTTACCCTTACCCTTACCCTTACCCTTACCCTTACCCTTACCCTTACCCTTACCCTTACCCTTACCCTTACCCTAACCCTTACCCTTACCCTTACCCTTACCCTTACCCTTGCTTTTACCCTTAGGCTTACCCTTACCTTTACCCTTACCCTTACCCTTACCCTTACCCTTACCCTTGCTTTTACCCTTAAGCTTACCCTTACCCTTACCCTTACCCTTACCCTTACCCTTACCCTTACCCTTACCCTTACCCTTACCCTTACTCTTACCCTTACCCTTGCTTTTACCCTTAAACTTACCCTTACCCTTACCCTTACCCTTACCCTTACCCTTACCCTTACCCTCACCCTTGCTTTTACCCTTAAGCTTACCCTTACCCTTACCCTTACCCTTACCCTTACCCTTACCCTTACCCTTGCTTTCACCCTTAAGCTTACCCTTACCCTTACCCTTACCCTTACCCTTGCTTTTACCCTTAGGCTTACCTTTACCCTTACCCTTACCCTTACCCCTGCTTTCACCCTTAAGCTTACCCTTACCCTTACCCTTACTCTTACCCTTACCCTTACCCTTACCCTTACCCTTGCTTTTACCCTTAGGCTTACACTTACCTTTACCCTTACCCTTACCCTTACCCTTACCCTTACCCTTACCCTTACCCTTACCCTTACCCTTACCCTTACCCTTACCCTTACCCTTGCTTTTACCCTTAAGCTAACCCTTACCCTTACCCTTACCCTTACCCTTACCCTTACCCTTAACCTTACCCTTACCCTTGCTTTTACCCTTAAGCTCACCCTTACCCTTACCCTTACCCTTACCCTTACACTTACCCTTACCCTGACCCTTACCCTTGCTTTTACCCTTAAGCTTACCCTTACTCTTACCCTTACCCTTACCCTTAAGCTTACCCTTACCCTTACCCTTACCCTTACCCTTACCCTTACCCTTACCCTTGCTTTTACCCTTAAGCTTACCCTTACCCTTACCCTTACCCTTACCCTTACCCTTGCTTTTACCCTTAAGCTTACCCTTACCCTTACCCTTACCCTTAAGCTTACCCTTACCCTTACCCTTACCCTTACCCTTACCCTTACCCTTGCTTTTACCCTTAAGCTTACCCTTACCCTTACCCTTACCCTTACCCTAACCCTTACCCTTAGCCTTACCCTTACCCTTACCCTTACCCTTACCCTTACCGTTACCCTTACCCTTGCTTTTACCCTTAGGCTTACCCTTACCTTTACCCTTACCATTACCCTTACCCTTACCCTTACCCTTACCCTTACCCTTACCCTTACCCTTGCTTTTACCCTTAAGCTTACCCTTACCCTTACCCTTACCCTTACCCTTACCCTTACCCTTACCCTTACCCTTACCCTTACCCTTACCCTTACCCTTGCTTTTACCCTTAAGCTTACCCTTACCCTTACCCTTACCCTTACCCTTACCCTTACCCTTACCCTTACCCTTACCCTCACCCTTACCCTTACCCTTACCCTTACCCTTACCCTTACCCTTACCCTTGCTTTTACCCTTAAGCTTACCCTTACCCTTACCCTTACTCTTACCCTTACCCTTACCCTTACCCTTACCCTTGCTTTTACCCTTAAGCTTACCCTTACCCTTACCTTTACCCTTACCCTTACCCTTACCCTTACCCTTACCCTTACTCTTACCCTTCCCCTTACCCTTACCCTTGCTTTTACCCTTAGGCTTACCCTTACCTTTAGCCTTACCCTTACCCTTACCCTTACCCTTACCCTTACCCTTACCCTTGCTTTTACCCTTAAGCTTACCCTTACCCTTACCCTTACCCTTACCCTTACCCTTACCCTTACCCTTACCCTTACCCTTACCCTTGCTTTTACCCTTAAGCTTACCCTTACCCTTACCCTTACCCTTACACTTACCCTTGCTTTTACCCTTAGGCTTACCCTTACCCTTACCCTTACCCTTACCCTTAAGCTTACCCTTACCCTTACCCTTACCCTTACCCTCACCCTTACCCTTACACTTACCCTTACCCTTACCCTTACCCTTACCCTTACCCTTGCTTTTACCCTTAAGCTTACCCTTACCCTTACCCTTACTCTTACCCTTACCCTTACCCTTACCCTTACCCTTACCCTTACCCTTGCTTTGACCCTTAGGCTTACCCTTACCTTTACCCTTACCCTTACCCTTACCCTTACCCTTACCTTTACCCTTACCCTTACCCTTACCCTTACCCTTGCTTTTACCCTTAAGCTTACCCTTACCCTTACCCTTACCCTTACCCTTACCCTTACCCTTACCCTTGCTTTTACCCTTAAGCTTACCCTTACCCTTACCCTTACCCTTACCCTTACCCTTGCTTTTACCCTTAGGCTTACCCTTACCCTTACCCTTACCCTTACCCTTGCTTTTACCCTCAAGCTTACCCTTACCCTTACCCTTACCCTTACCCTTACCCTTACCCTTACCCTTACCCTTACCCTTACCCTTACCCTTACCCTTACCCTTACCCTTGCTTTTACCCTTAGGCTTAACCTTACCTTTACCCTTACCCTTACCCTTACCCTAACCCTTACCCTTACTCTTACCCTTACCCTTACCCTTACCCTTACCCTTACCCTTACCCTTACCCTTACCCTTACCCTTGCTTTTACCCTTAAGCTTACCCTTACCCTTACCCTTACCCTTACCCTTACCCTTACCCTTACCCTTACCCTTACCCTTGCTTTTACCCTTAAGCTTACCCTTACCCTTACCCTTACCCTTACCCTCACCCTTACCCTTACCCTTACACTTGCATATACCCTTAAGCTTACCCTTACCCTTACCCTTACCCTTACCCTTACCCTTACCCTTACCCTTACCCTTACCCTTACCCTTACCCTTACCCTTACCCTTACCCTTACCCTTACCCTTGCGTTTACCCTTAGGCTTACCCTTACCTTTACCCTTACCCTTACCCTTACCCTTACCCTTACCCTTACCCTTACCCTTGCTTTTACCCTTAAGCTTACCCTTACCCTTACCCTTACTCTTACCCTTACCCTAACCCTTACCCTTGCTTTTACCCTTAAGCTTACCCTTACCCTTACCCTTACCCTTACCCTTACCCTTACCCTTACCCTTACCCTTACCCTTACCCTTACCCTTACCCTTACCCTTACCCTTGCTTTTACCCTTAAGCTTACCCTTACCCTTACCCTTACCCTTACCCTTACCCTTACCCTTACCCTTATCCTTACCCTTGCTTTTACCCTTAAGCTTACCCTTACCCTTAGCCTTACCCTTACCGTTACCCTTACCCTTACCCTTACCCTTACCCTTACCCTTGCTTTTACTCTTAGGCTTACCCTTACCTTTACCCTTACCCTTACCCTTACCCTTACCCTTACCCTCACCCTTACCCTTACCCTTGCTTTTACCCTTAAGCTTACCCTTACCCTTACCCTTAAACTCACCCTCACCCTTGCTTTTACCCTTAAGCTTACCCTTACCCTTACCCTTAACCTTACCCTTACCCTTGCTTTTACCCTTAGGCTTACCCTTACCCTTACCCTTACCCTTACCCTTACCCTTGCTTTTACCCTTAAGCTTACCCTTACCCTTACCCTTACTCTTACCCTTACCCTTACCCTTACACTTACCCTTACCCTTACCCTTTCCCTTACCCTTACCCTTACCCTTACCCTTACCCTTACCCTTGCTTTTACCCTTAGGCTTACCCTTACCTTTACCCTTACCCTAACCCTTACCCTTACCCTTACCCTTACACTTACCCTTGCTTTTACCCTTAAGCTTACCCTTACCCTTACCCTTACCCTTACCCTTACCCTTACCCTTACCCTTACCCTTACCCTTACCCTTACCCTTGCTTTTACCCTTAAGCTCACCCTTACCCTTTCCCCTAACCCTTACCCTTACCCTTACCCTTACCCTTACCCTTACCCTTACCCTTACCCTTACCCTTACCCTTACCCTTACCCTTGCTTTTACCCTTAAGCTTACCCTTACCCTTACCCTTACCCTTACCCTTACCCTTACCCTTACCCTTACCCTTACCCTTACCCTTACCCTTACCCTTACCCTTGCTTTTACCCTTAGGCTTACCCTTACCTTTACCCTTACCCTTACCCTTACCCTTACCCTTACCCTTACCCTTGCTTTTACCCTTAAGCTTACCCTTACCCTTACCCTTACCCTTAAGCTTACCCTTACCCTTACCCTTACCCTTACCCTTACCCTTACCCTTACCCTTACCCTTACCCTTACCCTTACCCTTACCCTTACCCTTACCCTTACCCTTACCCTTACCCTTACCCTTGCTTTTACCCTTAAGCTTACCCTTACCCTTACCCTTGCTTTTACCCTTAAGCTTACCCTTACCCTTACCCTTACCCTTACCCTTACCCTTGCTTTTACCCTTAAGCTTACCCTTACCCTTACCCTTACCCTTACCTTTACCTTTACCCTTACCCTTACCCTTACCCTTACCCTTACCCTTACCCTTACCCTTACCCTTACCCTTGCTTTTACCCTTAAGCTTACCCTTACCCTTACCCTTACCCTTACCCTTAAGCTTACCCTTACCCTTACCCTTACCCTTACCCTTACCCTTAACCTTACCCTTGCTTTTACCCTTAAGCTTACCCTTACCCTTACCCTTACCCTTACCCTCACCCTTACCCTTACCCTTACACTTGCTTATACCCTTAAGCTTACCCTTACCCTTACCCTCACCCTTACCCTTACCCTTACCCTTACCCTTACCCTTACCCTCACCCTTACCCTTGCTTTTACCCTTAGGCTTACCCTTACCTTTACCCTTACCCTTACCCTTACCCTTACCCTTACCCTTACCCTTACCCTTACCCTTACCCTTGCTTTTACCCTTAAGCTTACCCTTACCCTTACCCTTACTCTTACCCTTACCCTAACCCTTACCCTTGCTTTTACCCTTAAGCTTACCCTTACCCTTACCCTTACCCTTACCCTTACCCTTACCCTTACCCTTACCCTTACCCTTACCCTTACCCTTACCCTTGCTTTTACCCTTAAGCTTACCCTTACCCTTACCCTTACCCTTACCCTTACCCTTACCCTTACCCTTATCCTTACCCTTGCTTTTACCCTTAAGCTCACCCTTACCCTTACCCGTACCCTTACCCTTACCCTTACCCTTACCCTTACCCTTACCCTTACCCTTGCTTTTACTCTTAGGCTTACCCTTACCTTTACCCTTACCCTTACCCTTACCCTTACCCTTACCCTCACCCTTACCCTTACCCTTGCTTTTACCCTTAAGCTTACCCTTACCCTTACCCTTACCCTCACCCTTACCCTTGCTTTTACCCTTAAGCTTACCCTTACCCTTACCCTTAACCTTACCCTTACCCTTGCTTTTACCCTTAGGCTTACCCTTACCCTTACTCTTACCCTTACCCTTGCTTTTACCCTTAAGCTTACCCTTACCCTTACCCTTACCCTTACCCTTACCCTTACCCTTACCCTAACCCTTACCCTTACCTTTGCTTTCACCCTTAAGCTTACCCTTACCCCTACCCTTACCCTTACCCTTACCCTTACCCTTACCCTTACCCTTACCCTTAACTTTACCCTTACCCCTGCTTTTACCCTTAAGCTTACCCTTACCCTTACCCTTACCCTTACCCTTGCTTTTACCCTTAAGCTTACCCTTACCCTTACCCTTACCCTTACCCTTAAGCTTACCCTTACCCTTACCCTTACCCTTACCCTTACCCTTACCCTTACCCTTACCCTTACCCTTACCCTTACCCTTACCCTTACCCTTACCCTTACCCTTACCCTTACCCTTACCCTTACCCTTGCTTTTACCCTTAAGCTTACCCTTACCCTTACCCTTAACCTTACCCTTACCCTTACCCTTACCCTTACCCTTACCCTTGCTTTTACCCTTAGGCTTACCCTTACCTTTACCCTTACCCTTACCCTTACCCTTACCCTTACCCTTACCCTTACCCTTACCCTTACCCTTACCCTTACCTTTACCCTTACCCTTGCTTTTACCCTTAAGCTTACCCTGACCCTTACCCTTACCCTTACCCTTACCCTTACTCTTGCTTTTACCCTTAAGCTTACCCTTACCCTTACCCTTACCCTTACCCTTACCCTTGCTTTTACCCTTAGGCTTACCCTTACCCTTTCCCTTACCCTAACCCTTGCTTTTACCCTTAAGCTTACCCTTACCCTTACCCTTACCCTTACCCTTACCCTTACCCTTACCCTTACCCTTACCCTTACCCTTACCCTTACCCATACCCTTACCCTAACCCTTACCCTTACCCTTACCCTTACCCTTACCCTTACCCTTGCTTTTACCCTTAGGCTTACCCTTACCTTTACCCTTACCCTTACCCTTACCCTTACCCTTACCCTTACCCTTGCTTTTACCCTTAAGCTTACCCTTACCCTTACCCTTACCCTTACCCTTACCCTTACCCTTACCCTTACCCTTACCCTTACCCTTACCCTTACCCTTACCCTTACCCTTACCCTTGCTTTTACCCTTAAACTTACCCTTACCCTTACCCTTACCCTTACCCTTACCCTTACCCTTACCCTTACCCTTAACCTCACCCTTGCTTTTACCCTTAAGCTTACCCTTACCCTTACCCTTACCCTTACCCTTACCCTCACCTTTACCCTTACCCTTACCCTTACCCTTACCCTTACCCTTGCTTTTACCCTTAAGCTTACCCTTACCCTTACCCTTACCCTTACCCTTACCCTTACCCTTACCCTTACCCTTACCCTTACCCTTACCCTTACCCTTACCCTTACCCTTGCTTTTACCCTTAAACTTACCCTTACCCTTACCCTTACCCTTACCCTTACCCTTACCCTTACCCTTACCCTTAACCTCACCCTTGCTTTTACCCTTAAGCTTACCCTTACCCTTACCCTTACCCTTACCCTCACCCTTACCCTTGCTTTTACCCTTAAGCTTACCCTTACCCTTACCCTTACCCTTACCCTTACCCTTGCTTTTACCCTTAGGCTTACCCTTACCCTTACCCTTACCCTTACCCCTGCTTTTACCCTTAAGCTTACCCTTACCCTTACCCTTACTCTTACCCTTACCCTTACCCTTACCCTTGCTTTTACCCTTAGGCTTACCCTTACCTTTACCCTTACCCTTACCCTTACCCTTACCCTTACCCTTACCCTTACCCTTACCCTTACCCTTGCTTTTACCCTTAAGCTAACCCTTACCCTTACCCTTACCCTTACCCTTACCCTTACCCTTACCCTTAACCTTACCCTTACCCTTGCTTTTACCCTTAAGCTCACCCTTACCCTTACCCTTACCCTTACCCTTACACTTACCCTTACCCTGACCCTTACCCTTGCTTTTACCCTTAAGCTTACCCTTACTCTTACCCTTACCCTTACCCTTAAGCTTACCCTTACCCTTACCCTTACCCTTACCCTTACCCTTACCCTTACCCTTACCCTTGCTTTTACCCTTAAGCTTACCCTTACCCTTACCCTTACCCTTACCCTTACCCTTGCTTTTACCCTTAAGCTTACCCTTACCCTTACCCTTACCCTTAAGCTTACCCTTACCCTTACCCTTACCCTTACCCTTACCCTTACCCTTGCTTTTACCCTTAAGCTTACCCTTACCCTTACCCTTACCCTTACCCTAACCCTTACCCTTAGCCTTACCCTTACCCTTACCCTTACCCTTACCCTTACCCTTGCTTTTACCCTTAGGCTTACCCTTACCTTTACCCTTACCATTACCCTTACCCTTACCCTTACCCTTACCCTTACCCTTACCCTTACCCTTGCTTTTACCCTTAAGCTTACCCTTACCCTTACCCTTACCCTTACCCTTACCCTTACCCTTACCCTTACCCTTACCCTTACCCTTACCCTTGCTTTTACCCTTAAGCTTACCCTTACCTTTACCCTTACCCTTACCCTTACCCTTACCCTTACCCTTACCCTTACCCTTACCCTTACCCTTACCCTTGCTTTTACCCTTAAGCTTACCCTTACCCTTACCCTTACTCTTACCCTTACCCTTACCCTTACCCTTACCCTTGCTTTTACCCTTAAGCTTACCCTTACCCTTACCTTCACCCTTACCCTTACCCTTACCCTTACCCTTACCCTTACTCTTACCCTTACCCTTACCCTTACCCTTGCTTTTACCCTTAGGCTTACCCTTACCTTTAGCCTTACCCTTACCCTTACCCTTACCCTTACCCTTACCCTTACCCTTGCTTTTACCCTTAAGCTTACCCTTACCCTTACCCTTACCCTTACCCTTACCCCTACCCTTGCTTTTACCCTTAAGCTTACCTTTACCCTTACCCTTACCCTTACACTTACCCTTGCTTTTACCCTTAGGCTTACCCTTACCCTTACCCTTACCCTTAACCTTAAGCTTACCCTTACCCTTACCCTTACCCTTACCCTCACCCTTACCCTTACCCTTACCCTTACCCTTACCCTTACCCTTACCCTTACCCTTACCCTTGCTTTTACCCTTAAGCTTACCCTTACCCTTACCCTTACTCTTACCCTTACCCTTACCCTTACCCTTACCCTTGCTTTGACCCTTAGGCTTACCCTTACCTTTACCCTTACCCTTACCCTTACCCTTACCCTTACCCTTACCCTTACCCTTACCCTTACCCTTACCCTTACCCTTACCCTTGCTTTTACCCTTAAGCTTACCCTTACCCTTACCCTTACCCTTACCCTTACCCTTACCCTTACCCTTGCTTTTACCCTTAAGCTTACCCTTACCCTTACCCTTACCCTTACCCTTACCCTTGCTTTTACCCTTAGGCTTACCCTTACCCTTACCCTTACCCTTACCCTTGCTTTTACCCTTAAGCTTACCCTTACCCTTACACTTACCCTTACCCTTACCCTTACCCTTACCCTTACCCTTACCCTTACCCTTACCCTTACCCTTGCTTTTACCCTTAGGCTTAACCTTACCTTTACCCTTACCCTTACCCTTACCCTTACCCTTACTCTTACCCTTACCCTTACCCTTACCCTTACCCTTACCCTTACCCTTACCCTTACCCTTACCCTTACCCTTGCTTTTACCCTTAAGCTTACCCTTACCCTTACCCTTACCCTTACCCTTACCCTTACCCTTACCCTTACCCTTGCTTT
The DNA here is from genome assembly GCA_958510865.1 of Myrrha octodecimguttata. NCBI lineage: Eukaryota > Metazoa > Arthropoda > Insecta > Coleoptera > Coccinellidae > Myrrha > Myrrha octodecimguttata. Next base: position 56,957 of record CAUEHS010000406.1, read on the forward strand.
TACCCTTAAGCTTACCCTTACCCTTACCCTTACCCTTACCCTCACCCTTACCCTTACCCTTATACTTGCTTATACCCTTAAGCTTACCCTTACCCTTACCCTTACCCTTACCCTTACCCTTACCCTTACCCTTACCCTTACCCTTACCCTTGCTTTTACCCTTAGGCTTACCCTTACCTTTACCCTTACCCTTACCCTTACCCTTACCCTTACCCTTACCCTTGCTTTTACCCTTAAGCTTACCCTTACCCTTACCCTTACTCTTACCCTTACCCTAACCCTTACCCTTGCTTTTACCCTTAAGCTTACCCTTACCCTTACCCTTACCCTTACCCTTACCCTTACCCTTACCCTTACCCTTACCCTTACCCTTACCCTTACCCTTACCCTTACCCTTGCTTTTACCCTTAAGCTTACCCTTACCCTTACCCTTACCCTTACCCTTACCCTTACCCTTACCCTTATCCTTACATTTGCTTTTACCCTTAAGCTTACCCTTACCCTTACCCTTACCCTTACCCTTACCCTTACCCTTACCCTTACCCTTACCCTTACCCTTGCTTTTACTCTTAGGCTTACCCTTACCTTTACCCTTACCCTTACCCTTACCCTTACCCTCACCCTTACCCTTACCCTTGCTTTTACCCTTAAGCTTACCCTTACCCTTACCCTTACCCTCACCCTTACCCTTGCTTTTACCCTTAAGCTTACCCTTACCCTTACCCTTAACCTTACCCTTACCCTTGCTTTTACCCTTAGGCTTACCCTTACCCTTACCCTTACCCTTACCCTTGCTTTTACCCTTAGGCTTACCCTTACCCTTACCCTTACTCTTACCCTTACCCTTACCCTTACCCTTACCCTTACCCTTACCCTTACCCTTACCCTTACCCTTACCCTTGCTTTTACCCTTAGGCTCACCCTTACCTTTACCCTTACCCTAACCCTTACCCTTACCCTTACCCTTACACTTACCCTTGCTTTTACCCTTAAGCTTACCCTTACCCTTACCCTTACCCTTACCCTTACCCTTACCCTTACCCTTACCCTTACCCTTACCCTTAACCTTACCCTTACCCTTGCTTTTACCCTTAAGCTCACCCTTACCCTTACCCTTACCCTTACCCTTACCCTTACCCTTACCCTTACCCTTACCCTTACCCTTGCTTTTACCCTTAAGCTTACCCTTACCCTTACCCTTACCCTTACCCTTACCCTTACCCTTATCCTTACCCTTACCCTTACCCTTACCCTTACCCTTACCACTACCCTTACCCTTACCCTTGCTTTTACCCTTAGGCTTACCCTTACCTTTACCCTAACCCTTACCCTTACCCTTACCCTTACCCTTGCTTTTACCCTTAAGCTTACCCTTACCCTTACCCTTACCCTTAAGCTTACCCTTACCCTTACCCTTACCCTTACCCTTACCCTTACCCTTACCCTTACCCTTACCCTTACCCTTACCCTTACCCTTACCCTTACCCTTGCTTTTATCCTTAAGCTTACCCTTACCCTTACCCTTACCCTTACCCTTACCCTTGCTTTTACCCTTAAGCTTACCCTTACCCTTACCCTTACCCTTAAGCTTACCCTTACCCTTACCCTTACCCTTACCCTTACCTTTACCCTTACCCTTACCCTTACCCTTACCCTTACCCTTACCCTTACCCTTACCCTTGCTTTTACCCTTAAGCTTACCCTTACCCTTACCCTCACCCTTACCCTTAAGCTTACCCTTACCCTTACCCTTACCCTTACCCTTAGCCTTAACCTTACCCTTGCTTTTACCCTTAAGCTTACCCTTACCCTTACCCTTACCCTTACCCTTAAGCTTACCCTTACCCTTACCCTCACCCTTACCCTTACCCTTGCTTTTACCCTTAAGCTTACCCTTACCCTTAGCCTTACCCTTACCCTTAAGCTTACCCTTACCCTTACCCTTACCCTTACCCTTACCCTTACCTTTACCCTTACCCTTACCCTTACCCTTACCCTTACCCTTACCCTTGCTTTTACCCTTAAGCTTACCCTTACCCTTACCCTTTCCCTTACCCTTGCTTTTACCCTTAAGCTTACCCTTAAACTTACCCTTACCCTTACCCTTAAGCTTACCCTTACCCTTACCCTTACCCTTATCCTTACCCTTACCCTTACCCTTACCCTTACCCTTACCCTTACCCTTACCCTTGCTTTTACCCTTAAGCTTACCCTTACCCTTACCCTTACCCTTACCCTTACCCTTACCCTTACCCTTACCCTTACCCTTACCCTTGCTTTTACCCTAAGGCTTACCCTTACCTTTACCCTTACCCTTACCCTTACCCTTACCCTTACCCTTACCCTTACCCTTGCTTTTACCCTTAAGCTTACCCTTACCCTTACCCTTACCCTTACCCTTACCCTTACCCTTACCCTTACCCTTGCTTTTACCCTTAAGCTTACCCTTACCCTTACCCTTACCCTTACCCTTACCCTTGCTTTTACCCTTAGGCTTACCCTTACCCTTACCCTTACCCTTGCTTTTACCCTTAAGCTTACCCTTACCCTTACCCTTACCCTTACCCTTACCCTTACCCTTACCCTTACCCTTACCCTTACCCTTACCCTTACCCTTGCTTTTACCCTTAAGCTTACCCTTACCCTTACCCTTACCCTTACCCTTACCCTTACCCTTACCCTTACCCTTACCCTTACCCTCACCCTTGCTTTTACCCTTAAGCTTACCCTTACCCTTACCCTTACCCTTACCCTTACCCTTACCCTTGCTTTTACCCTTAAGCTTACCCTTACCCTTACCCTTACCCTTACCCTTACCCTTGCTTTTACCCTTAGGCTTACCCTTACCCTTACCCTTACCCTTACCCTTACCCTTACCCTTACCCTTACCCTTGCTTTTACCCTTAAGCTTACCCTTACCCTTACCCTTACCCTTACCCTTACCCTTACCCTTACCCTTACCCTTACCCTTACCCTTACCCTCACCCTTGCTTTTACCCTTAAGCTTACCCTTACCCTTACCCTTACCCTTACCCTGACCCTTACCCTTGCTTTTACCCTTAAGCTTACCCTTACTCTTACCCTTACCCTTACCCTTAAGCTTACCCTTACCCTTACCCTTACCCTTACCCTTACCCTTACCCTTACCCTTACCCTTGCTTTTACCCTTAAGCTTACCCTTACCCTTACCCTTACCCTTACCCTTACCCTTGCTTTTACCCTTAAGCTTACCCTTACCCTTACCCTTACCCTTAAGCTTACCCTTAGCCTTACCCTTACCCTTACCTTTACCCTTACCCTTGCTTTTACCCTTAAGCTTACCCTTACCCTTACCCTTACCCTTACCCTAACCCTTACCCTTAGCCTTACCCTTACCCTTACCCTTACCCTTACCCTTACCCTTGCTTTTACCCTTAGGCTTACCCTTACCTTTACCCTTACCATTACCCTTACCCTTACCCTCACCCTTACCCTTACCCTTACCCTTACCCTTGCTTTTACCCTTAAGCTTACCCTTACCCTTACCCTTACCCTTACCCTTACCCTTACCCTTACCCTTACCCTTACCCTTACCCTTACCCTTACCCTTGCTTTTACCCTTAAGCTTACCCTTACCCTTACCCTTACCCTTACCCTTACCCTTACCCTTACCCTTACCCTTACCCTAACCCTTACCCTTACCCTTGCTTTTACCCTTAAGCTTACCCTTACACTTACCCTTACTCTTACCCTACCCTTACCCTTACCCTTACCCTTGCTTTTACCCTTAAGCTTACCCTTACCCTTACCTTCACCCTTACCCTTACCCTTACCCTTACCCTTACCCTTACTCTTACCCTTACCCTTACCCTTACCCTTGCTTTTACCCTTAGGCTTACCCTTACCTTTAGCCTTACCCTTACCCTTACCCTTACCCTTACCCTTACCCTTACCCTTGCTTTTACCCTTAAGCTTACCCTTACCCTTACCCTTACCTTACCCTTACCCTTACCCTTACCCTTACCCTTTGCTTTTACCCTTAAGCTTACCCTTACCCTTACCTTTACCCTTACACTTACCCTTGCTTTTACCCTTAGGCTTACCCTTACCCTTAGCCCTTACCCTTACCCTTAAGCTTACCCTTACCCTTACCCTTACCCTTACCCTTACCCTCACCTTACCCTTACCCTTACCCTTACCCTTACCCTTACCCTTACCCTTGCTTTTACCCTTAAGCTTACCCTTACCCTTACCTTACTCTTACCCTTACCCTTACCCTTACGCTTACCTTGCTTTGACCCTTAGGCTTACCTTACCTTTACCCTATACCCTTACCCTTACCCTTACCCTTACCCTTACCCTTACCCTTACCCTTACCCTTACCCTTGCTTTTACCCTTAAGCTTACCCTTACCCTTACCCTTACCCTTAGCCTTACCCTTACCCCTTGCTTTTACCCTTAAGCTTACCCTTACCCTTACCCTTACCCTTACCCTTACCCTTGCTTTTACCCTTAGGCTTACCCTTACCCTTACCCTTACCCTTACCCTTGCTTTTACCCTTAAGCTTTACCCTTACCCTTACACTTACCCTTACCCTTACCCTTACCCTTACCCTTACCCTTACCCTTACCCCTTACCCTTACCCTTGCTTTTACCCTCAGGCTTAACCTTACCTTTACCCTTACCCTTACCCTTACCCTTACCCTTACTCTTACCCTTACCCTTACCCTTACCCTTACCCCTTACCCTTACCCTTACCCTTACCCTTACCCTTACCTTGCTTTTACCCTTAAAGCTTACCCTTACCATACCCTTACCCTTACCTTACCCTTACCCTTACCCTTACCCTTGCTTTTACCCTTAAGCTTACCCTTACCCTTACCCTTACCCTTACCCTCACCCTTACCCTTACCCTTACACTTGCTTATACCCTTAAGCTTACCCTTACCCTTACCTTACCCTTACCCTTACCCTTACCCTTACCCTTACCCTTACCCTTTCCTTGCTTTTACCCTTAGGCTTACCCTTAACCTTTACCCTTACCCTTACCCTTACCCTTACCCTTACCCTTACCCTTGCTTTTACCCTTAAGCTTACCCTACCCTTACCCTTACTCTTACCCTTACCCTAACCCTTACCCTTGCTTTTACCCTTAAGCTTACCCTTACCCTTACCCTTACCCTTACCCTTACCCTTACCTTACCCTTACCCTTACCCTTACCCTTACCCTTACCCTTGCTTTTACCCTTAAGCTTACCCTTACCCTTACCCTTACCCTTACCCTTACCCTTACCCTTACCCTTATCCTTACCCTTGCTTTTACCCTTAAGCTTACCTTACCTTACCCTTACCCTTACCCTTACCCTTACCCTTACCCTTACCCTTACCCTTACCCTTACCCTTGCTTTTACTCTTAGGCTTACCCTTACCTTTACCCTTACCCTTACCCTTACCTTACCCTTACCCTCACCCTTACCCTTACCCTTGCTTTTACCCTTAAGCTTACCCCTTACCCTTACCCTTACCCTCACCCTTACCCTTGCTTTTACCCTTAAGCTTACCCTTACCCTTTCCCTTAACTACCTTACCCTTGCTTTTACCTTAGGCTTACCTTACCCTTACCCTTACCCTTACCCTTGCTTTTACCCTTAAGCTTACCCTTTACCTTACCTTACTCTCACCCTTACCCTTACCCTTACCCTTACCCTTACCCTT
>CAUEHS010000407.1:0-132000 GCA_958510865.1 Myrrha octodecimguttata
CCTTTACCCTTACCCTTACCCTTACCCTTACCCTTACCCTTACCCTCACCCTTACCCTTACCCTTACCCTTACCCTTACCCTTGCTTTTACCCTTAAGCTTACCCTTACTCTTACCCTTACCCTTACCCTTACCCTTACCCTTACCCTTACCCTTGCTTTTACCCTTAAGCTTACCCTTACCCTTACCCTTACCCTCACCCTTACCCTTACCCTTACCCTTGCTTATACCCTTAAGCTTACCCTTACCCTTACCCTTACCCTTACCCTTACCCTTACCCTTACCCTTACCCTTACCCTTGCTTTTACCCTTAGGCTTACCCTTACCTTTACCCTTACCCTTACCCTTACCCTTACCCTTGCTTTTACCCTCAAGCTTACCCTTACCCTTACCCTTACCCTTACCCTTACCCTAACCCTTACCCTTGCTTTTATCCTTAAGCTTACCCTTACCCTTACCCTTACCCTTACCCTTACCCTTACCCTTACCCTTACCCTTACCCTTACCCTTGCTTTTACCCTTAAGCTTACCCTTACCCTTACCCTTACCCTTACCCTTACCCTTACCCTTACCCTTACCCTTACCCTTGCTTTTACCCTTGAGCTTACCCTTACCCTTACCCTTACCCTTACCCTTACCCTAACCCTTACCCTTACCCTTACCCTTACCCTTGCTTTTACCCTAAGGCTTACCCTTACCTTTACCCTTACCCTTACCCTTACCCTTGCTTTTACCCTTAAGCTTACACTTACCCTTACCCTTACCCTTACCCTTACCCTTACCCTTGCTTTTACCCTTAAGCTTACCCTTACCCTTACCCTTACCCTTACCCTTACCCTTACCCTTACCCTTACCCTTACCCTTACCCTTGCTTTTACCCTTACCCTTACCCTTGCTTTTACCCTTAGGCTTACCCTTACCCTTACCCTTACCCTTACCCTTACCCTTGCTTTTACCCTTAAGCTTACCCTTACCCTTACCCTTACCCTTACCCTTACCCTTACCCTTACCCTTACCCTTACCCTTGCTTTTACCCTCAAGCTTACCCTTACCCTTACCCTTACCCTTACACTTACCCTTACCCTTACCCTTACCCTTACCCTTACCCTTACCCTTACCCTTACCCTCACCCTTACCCTTGCTTTTACCCTTAAGCTTACCCTTACCCTTACCCTTACCCTTACCCTTACCCTTACCCTCACCCTTACCCTTATCCTTACCCTTACCCTTACCCTTGCTTTTACCCTTAAGCTTACCCTTACCCTTACCCTTACCCTTACCCTTACCCTTACCCTTACCCTTACCCTTACCCTTACCCTTACCCTTACCCTTACCCTTACCCTTACCCTTACCCTTACCCTTACCCTTACCCATACCCTTGCTTTTACCCTTAGGCTTACCCTTACCTTTACCCTTACCCTTACCCTTACCCTTACCCTTACCCTTACCCTTACCCTTACCCTTGCTTTTACCCTTAAGCTTACCCTCACCCTTACCCTTACCCTTACCCTTACCCTTACCCTTGCTATTACCCTTAAGCTTACCCTTACCCTTACCCTTACCCTTACCCTTACCCTTACCCTTGCTTTTACCCTTAGGCTTACCCTTACCCTTACCTTTACCCTTACCCTTACCCTTACCCTTACCCTTACCCTTACCCTTACCCTTACCCTTACCCTTACCCTTACCCTTACCCTTACCCTTACCCTCACCCTTGCTTTTACCCTTAAGCTTACCCTTACCCTTACCCTTACCCTTACCCTTACCCTTACCCTTACCCTTACCCTTACCCTTACCCTTACCCTTACCCTTACCCTTGCTTTTACCCTTAGGCTTACCCTTACCTTTACCCTTACCCTTACCCTTACCCTTACCCTTACCCTTACCCTTACCCTTGCTTTTACCCTTAAGCTTACCCTTACCCTTACCCTTACCCTTACCCTTGCTTTTACCCTTAAGCTTACCCTTACCCTTACCCTTACCCTTACCCTTACCCTTACCCTTACCCTTAACCTTGCTTTTACCCTTAAGCTTACCCTTACCCTTACCCTTACCCTTACCCTTACCCTTACCCTTACCCCATGCTTTTACCCTTAAGCTTACCCTTACCCTTACCCTTACCCTTACCCTTACCCTTACCCTTACCCTTACCCTTACCCTTACCCTTACCCTTACCCTTACCCTTACCCTTACCCTTGCTTTTACCCTTAGGCTTACCCTTACCTTTACCCTTACCCTTACCCTTACCCTTACCCTTACCCTTACCCTTACCCTTACCCTTGCTTTTACCCTTAAGCTTACCCTTACCCTTACCCTTACCCTTACCCTTACCCTTACCCTTGCTTTTACCCTTAAGCTTACCCTTACCCTTACCCTTACCCTTACCCTTACCCTTGCTTTTACCCTTAGGCTTACCCTTACCCTTACCCTTACCCTTACCCTTGCTTTTACCCTTAAGCTTACCCTTACACTTACCCTTACCCTTACCCTTACCCTTACCCTTACCCTTACCCTTACCCTTACCCTTACCCTTACCCTTACCCTTACCCTTACCCTTACCCTTACCCTTACCCTTACCCTTAACCTTACCCTTGCTTTTACCCTTAGGCTTACCCTTACCTTTACCCTTACCCTTACCCTTACCCTTACCCTTACCCTTACCCTTACCCTTACCCTTACCCTTACCCTTACCCTTGCTTTTACCCTTAAGCTTACCCTTACCCTTACCCTTACCCTTACCCTTACCCTTACCCTTACCCTTGCTTTTACCCTTAAGCTTACCCTTACCCTTACCCTTACCCTTACCCTTACCCTCACCCTTACCCTTACCCTTACCCTTACCCTTAAGCTTACCCTTACCCTTACCCTTAAGCTTACCCTTACCCTTACCCTTACCCTTACCCTTACCCTTACCCTTACCCTTACCCTTACCCTTACCCTTACCCTTACCCTTACCCTTACTCTTACCCTTACCCTTACCCTTGCTTTTACCCTTAGGCTTACCCTTACCTTTACCCTTACCCTTACCCTTACCCTTACCCTTACCCTTACCCTTACCCTTACCCTTACCCTTGCTTTTACCCTTAAGCTTACCCTTACCCTTACCCTTACCCTAACACTTACCCTTGCTTTTATCCTTTAGCTTACCCTTACCCTTGCCCTTACCCTTACCCTGACCCTTACCCTTACCCTTACCCTTACCCTTACCCTTACCCTTACCCTTACCCTTACCCTTACCCTTACCCTTGCTTTTACCCTTAAGCTTACCCTTACCCTTACCCTTACCCTTACCCTTACCCTTACCCTTACCCTTACCCTTACCCTTACCCTTACCCTTACCCTTGCTTTTACCCTTAAGCTTACCCTTACCCTTACCCTTACCCTTACCCTTACCCTTACCCTTGCTTTTACCCTTAGGCTTACCCTTACCTTTACCCTTACCCTTACCCTTACCCTTACCCTTACCCTTACCCTTACCCTTACCCTTACCCTTGCTTTTACCCTTAAGCTTACCCTTACCCTTACCCTTACCCTTACCCTTACCCTTACCCTTGCTTTTACCCTTAAGCTTACCCTTACCCTTACCCTTACCCTTACCCTTACCCTTGCTTTTACCCTTAGGCTTACCCTTACCCTTACCCTTACCCTTACCCTTGCTTTTACCCTTAAGCTTACCCTTACCCTTACCCTTACTCTTACCCTTACCCTTACCCTTACCCTTACCCTTACCCTTACCCTTACCCTTACCCTTACCCTTACCCTTACCCTTACCCTTACCCTTGCTTTTTCCCTTAGGCTTACCCTTACCTTTACCCTTACCCTAACCCTTACCCTTACCCTTACCCTTACCCTTGCTTTTACCCTTAAGCTTACCCTTACCCTTACCCTTACCCTTACCCTTACCCTTACCCTTACCCTTGCTTTTACCCTTAAGCTTACCCTTACCCTTACCCTTACCCTTACCCTTACCCTTACCCTTACCCTTACCCTTACCCTTACCCTTACCCTTACCCTTACCCTTACCCTTACCCTTACCCTTACCCTTACCCTTACCCTTGCTTTTACCCTTAAGCTTACCCTTACCCTTACCCTTACCCTTACCCTTACCCTTACCCTTACCCTTACCCTAACCCTTACCCTTGCTTTTACCCTTAAGCTTACCCTTACCCTTACCCTTACCCTTACCCTTACCCTTACCCTTACCTTTACCCTTACCCTTACCCTTACCCTTACCCTTACCCTTACCCTTACCCTTACCCTTACCCTTACCCTTACCCTTACCCTTACCCTTACCCTTACCTTTGCTTTTACCCTTAAGCTTACCCTTACCCTTACCCTTACCCTTACCCTTACCCTTACCCTTACCCTTACCCTTACCCTTACCCTTACCCTTACCCTTGCTTTTACCCTTAAGCTTACCCTTACCCTTACCCTTACCCTTACCCTTACCCTTACCCTTGCTTTTACCCTTAGGCTTACCCTTACCTTTACCCTTACCCTTACCCTTACCCTTACCCTTACCCTTACCCTTACCCTTGCTTTTACCCTTAAGCTTACCCTTACCCTTACCCTTACCCTTACCCTTACCTTTACCCTTGCTTTTACCCTTAAGCTTACCCTTACCCTTACCCTTACCCTTACCCTTACCCTTGCTTTTACCCTTAGGCTTACTCTTACCCTTACCCTTACCCTTACCCTTGCTTTTACCCTTAAGCTTACCCTTACCCTTACCCTTACTCTTACCCTTACCCTTACCCTTACCCTTACCCTTACCCTTACCCTTACCCTTACCCTTACCCTTACCCTTACCCTTACCCTTACCCTTACCCTTACCCTTACCCTTACCCTTACCCTTACCCTTGCTTTTACCCTTAGGCTTACCCTTACCTTTACCCTTACCCTAACCCTTACCCTTACCCTTACCCTTACCCTTACCCTTGCTTTTACCCTTTAGCTTACCCTTACCCTTACCCTTACCCTTACCCTTACCCTTACCCTTACCCTTACCCTTGCTTTTACCCTTAAGCTTACCCTTACCCTTACCCTTACCCTTACCCTTACCCTTACCCTTACCCTTACCCTTACCCTTACCCTTACCCTTACCCTTACCCTTACCCTTACCCTTACCCTTACCCTTGCTTTCACCCTTAAGCTTACCCTTACCCTTACCCTTACCCTTATCCTTACCCTTACCCTTACCCTTACCCTTACCCTTATCCTTGCTTTTACCCTTAGGCTTACCCTTACCTTTACCCTTACCCTTACCCTTACCCTTACCCTTACCCTTACCCTTGCTTTTACCCTTAAGCTTACCCTTACCCTTACCCTTACCCTTACCCTTAAGCTTACCCTTACCCTTACCCTTACCCTTACCCTTACCCTTACCCTTACCCTTACCCTTACCCTTGCTTTTACCCTTAAGCTTACCCTTACCCTTACCCTTACCCTTACCCTTGCTTTTACCCTTAAGCTTACCCTTACCCTTACCCTTACCCTTACCCTTAAGCTTTCCCTTACCCTTACCCTTACCGTTACCCTTACCCTTACCCTTACCCTTACCCTTACCCTTACCCTTACCCTTACCCTTACCCTTACCCTTACCCTTACCCTTGCTTTTACCCTTAAGCTTACCCTTACCCTTACCCTTACCCTTAAGCTTACCCTTACCCTTACCCTTACCCTTACCCTCACCCTTACCCTTACCCTTGCTTTTACCCTTAAGCTTACCCTTACCCTTACCCTTACCCTTACCCTTAAGCTTACCCTTACCCTTACCCTTACCCTTACCCTTACCCTTACCCTTACCCTTACCCTTGCTTTTACCCTTAAGCTTACCCTTACCCTTACTCTTACCCTTACCCTTAAGCTTCCCCTTACCCTTACCCTTACCCCTTACCCTTACCCTTACCCTTACCCTTACCCTTACCCTTACCCTTACCCTTGCTTTTACCCTTAAGCTTACCCTTACCCTTACCCTTACCCTTACCCTTGCTTTTACCCTTAAGCTTACCCTTACCCTTACCCTTACCCTTACCCTTAAGCTTACCCTTACCCTTACCCTTACCCTTACCCTTACCCTTACCCTTACCCTTACCCTTACCCTTGCTTTTACCCTTAAGCTTACCCTTACCCTTACCCTTAACCTTACCCTTACCCTTACCCTTACCCTTACCCTTGCTTTTACCCTTAGGCTTACCCTTACCTTTACCCTTACCCTTACCCTTACCCTTACCCTTACCCTTACCCTTACCCTTACCCTTACCCTTACCTTCACCCTTACCCTTGCTTTTACCCTTAAGCTTACCCTTACCCTTACCCTTACCCTTACCCTTACCCTTACCCTTACTCTTGCTTTTACCCTTAAGCTTACCCTTACCCTTACCCTTACCCTTACCCTTACCCTTGCTTTTACCCTTAGGCTTACCCTTACCCTTTCCCTTACCCTTACCCTTGCTTTTACCCTTAAGCTTACCCTTACCCTTACCCTTACCCTTACCCTTACCCTTACCCTTACCCTTACCCTTACCCTAACCCTTACCCTTACCCTTACCCTTACCCTTACCCTTGCTTTTACCCTTAGGCTTACCCTTACCTTTACCCTTACCCTTACCCTTACCCTTACCCTTGCTTTTACCCTTAAGCTTACCCTTACCCTTACCCTTACCCTTACCCTTACCCTTACCCTTACCCTTACCCTTGCTTTTACCCTTAAGCTTACCCTTACCCTTACCCTTACCCTAACCCTTACCCTTACCCTTACCCTTACCCTTACCCTCACCCTTGCTTTTACCCTCAAGCTTACCTTTACCCTTACCCTTACCCTTACCCTTACCCTTACCCTTGCTTTTACCCTTAAGCTTACCCTTACCCTTACCCTTACCCTTACCCTTACCCTTGCTTTTACCCTTAGGCTTACCCTTACCCTTACCCTTACCCTTACCCTTGCTTTTACCCTTAAGCTTACCCTTACCCTTACCCTTACCCTTACTCTTACCCTTACCCTTACCCTTACCCTTACCCTGGCTTTTACCCTTAGGCTTACCCTTACCTTTACCCTTACCCTTACCCTTACCCTTACCCTTACCCTTACCCTTACCCTTACCCTTACCCTTGCTTTTACCCTTAAGCTAACCCTTACCCTTACCCTTACCCTTACCCTTACCCTTAACCTTACCCTTACCCTTGCTTTTACCCTTAAGCTCACCCTTACCCTTACCCTTACCCTTACCCTTACACTTACCCTTACCCTGACCCTTACCCTTGCTTTTACCCTTAAGCTTACCCTTACCCTTACCCTTACCCTTACCCTTAAGCTCACCCTTACCCTTACCCTTACCCTTACCCTTACCCTTACCCTTACCCTTGCTTTTACCCTTAAGCTTACCCTTACCCTTACCCTTACCCTAACCCTTACCCTTGCTTTTACCCTTAAGCTTACCCTTACCCTTACCCTTACCCTTACCCTTAAGCTTACCCTTACCCTTACCCTTACCCTTACCCTTACCCTTACCCTTACCCTTGCTTTTACCCTTAAGCTTACCCTTACCCTTACCCTTACCCTTACCCTAACCCTTACCCTTAACCTTACCCTTACCCTTACCCTTACCCTTACCCTTACCCTTACCCTTGCTTTTACCCTTAGGCTTACCCTTACCTTTACCCTTACCATTACCCTTACCCTTACCCTTACCCTTACCCTTACCCTTGCTTTTACCCTTAAGCTTACCCTTACCCTTACCCTTACCCTTACCCTTACCCTTACCCTTACCCTTACCCTTACCCTTACCCTTACCCTTACCCTTACCCTTACCCTTACCCTTGCTTTTACCCTTAAGCTTACCCTTACCCTTACCCTTACCCTTACCCTTACCCTTACCCTTACCCTTACCCTTACCCTTACCCTTACCCTTACCCTTACCCTTAACCTTACCCTTACCCTTACCCTTACCCTTACTCTTACCCTTACCCTTACCCTTACCCTTGCTTTTACCCTTAAGCTTACCCTTACCCTTACCTTTACCCTTACCCTTACCCTTACCCTTACCCTTACCCTTACCCTTACCCTTACCCTTACCCTTGCTTTTACCCTTAGGCTTACCCTTACCTTTAGCCTTACCCTTACCCTTACCCTTACCCTTACCCTTACCCTTACCCTTGCTTTTACCCTCAAGCTTACCCTTACCCTTACCCTTACCCTTACCCTTACCCTTACCCTTACCCTTGCTTTTACCCTTAAGCTTACCCTTACCCTTACCCTTACCCTTACACTTACCCTTGCTTTTACCCTTAGGCTTACCCTTACCCTTACCCTTACCCTTACCCTTAAGCTTACCCTTACCCTTACCCTTACCCTTACCCTTACCCTTACCCTTACCCTTACCCTTATCCTTACCCTTACCCTTGCTTTTACCCTTAAGCTTACCCTTACCCTTACCCTTACCCTTACCCTTACCCTTACCCTTACCCTTACCCTTACCCTTACACTTACCCTTGCTTTGACCCTTAGGCTTACCCTTACCTTTACCCTTACCCTTACCCTTACCCTTACCCTTACCCTTACCCTTACCCTTACCCTTACCCTTACCCTTGCTTTTACCCTTAAGCTTACCCTTACCCTTACCCTTACCCTTACCCTTACCCTTACCCTTACCCTTACCCTTGCTTTTACCCTTAAGCTTACCCTTACCCTTACCCTTACCCTTACCCTTACCCTTGCTTTTACCCTTAGGCTTACCCTTACCCTTACCCTTACCCTTACCCTTGCTTTTACCCTTAAGCTTACCCTTACCCTTACCCTTACCCTTACCCTTACCCTTACCCTTACCCTTACCCTTACCCTTACCCTTACCCTTACCCTTACCCTTACCCTTACCCTTACACTTGCTTTTACCCTTAGGCTTAACCTTACCTTTACCCTTACCCTTACCCTTACCCTTACCCTTACCCTTACCCTTACCCTTACCCTTACCCTTACCCTTACCCTTACCCTTACCCTTACCCTTACCCTTACCCTTACCCTTACCCTTGCTTTTACCCTTAAGCTTACCCTTACCCTTACCCTTACCCTTACCCTTACCCTTACCCTTACCCTTACCCTTACCCTTACCCTTGCTTTTACCCTTAAGCTTACCCTTACCCTTACCCTTACCCTTACCCTCACCCTTACCCTTACCCTTACCCTTGCTTATACCCTTAAGCTTACCCTTACCCTTACCCTTACCCTTACCCTTACCCTTACCCTTACCCTTACCCTTACCCTTACCCTTACCCTTACCCTTGCTTTTACCCTTAGGCTTACCCTTACCTTTACCCTTACCCTTACCCTTACCCTTACCCTTACCCTTACCCTTACCCTTACCCTTACCCTTACCCTTACCCTTGCTTTTACCCTCAAGCTTACCCTTACCCTTACCCTTACCCTTACCCTTACCCTTACCCTAACCCTTACCCTTGCTTTTACCCTTAAGCTTACCCTTACCCTTACCCTTACCCTTTTCCTTACCCTTACACTTACCCTTGCTTTTACCCTTAAGCTTACCCTTACCCTTACCCTTACCATTACCCTTACCCTTACCCTTACCCTTACCCTTACCCTTATCCTTACCCTTGCTTTTACCCTTAAGATTACCCTTACCCTTACCCTTACCCTTACCCTTACCCTTACCCTTGCTTTTACTCTTAGGCTTACCCTTACCTTTACCCTTACCCTTACCCTTACCCTTACCCTCACCCTTACCCTTACCCTTGCTTTTACCCTTAAGCTTACCCTTACCCTTACCCTTACCCTTACCCTTACCCTTGCTTTTACCCTTAAGTTTACCCTTACCCTTACCCTTAACCTTACCCTTACCCTTGCTTTTACCCTTAGGCTTACCCTTACCCTTACCCTTACCCTTACCCTTGCTTTTACCCTTAAGCTTACCCTTACCCTTACCCTTACTCTTACCCTTACCCTTACCCTTACCCTTACTCTTACCCTTACCCTTACCCTTACCCTTACCCTTGCTTTTACCCTTAGGCTTACCCTTACCTTTACCCTTACCCTAACCCTTACCCTTACCCTTACCCTTACCCTTACCCTTGCTTTTACCCTTAAGCTTACCCTTACCCTTACCCTTACCCTTACCCTTACCCTTACCCTTACCCTTACCCTTACCCTTACCCTTTCCCTTGCTTTTACCCTTAAGCTTACCCTTACCCTTACCCTTACCCTTTCCCTTACCCTTACCCTTACCCTTACCCTTACCCTTACCCTTACCCTTACCCTTACCCTTGCTTTTACCCTTAAGCTTACCCTTACCCTTACCCTTACCCTTACCCTTACCCTTACCCTTACCCTTACCCTTACCCTTACCCTTACCCTTACCCTTACCCTTACCCTTACCCTTACCCTTGCTTTTACCCTTAGGCTTACCCTTACCTTTACCCTTACCCTTACCCTTACCCTTACCCTTACCCTTGCTTTTACCCTTAAGCTAACCCTCACCCTTACCCTTACCCTTAAGCTTACCCTTACCCTTACCCTTACCCTTACCCTTACCCTTACCCTTACCCTTACCCTTACCCTTACCCTTGCTTTTACCCTTAAGCTTACCCTTACCCTTACCCTTACACTTACCCTTACCCTTGCTTTTACCCTTAAGCTTACCCTTACCCTTACCCTTACCCTTAAGCTTACCCTTACCTTTACCCTTACCCTTACCCTTACCCTTACCCTTACCCTTACCCTTACCCTTACCCTTACCCTTACCCTTACCCTTACCCTTGCTTTTACCCTTAAGCTTACCCTTACCCTTACCCTTACCCTTACCCTTAAGCTTACCATTACCCTTACCCTTACCCTTACCCTTACCCTTAACCTTACCCTTGCTTTTACCCTTAAGCTTACCCTTACCCTTACCCTTACCCTTACCCTTACCCTTACCCTTACCCTTGCTTTTACCCTAAGGCTTACCCTTACCTTTACCCTTACCCTCACCCTTACCCTTGCTTTTACCCTTAAGCTTACACTTACCCTTACCCTTACCCTTACACTTACCCTTACCCTTGCTTTTACCCTTAAGCTTACCCTTACCCTTACCCTTACCCTTAAGCTTACCCTTACCTTTACCCTTACCCTTACCCTTACCCTTACCCTTACCCTTACCCTTACCCTTACCCTTACCCTTACCCTTACCCTTACCCTTGCTTTTACCCTTAAGCTTACCCTTACCCTTACCCTTACCCTTACCCTTACCCTTGCTTTTACCCTTAGGCTTACCCTTACCCTTACCCTTACCCTTACCCTTGCTTTTACCCTTAAGCTTACCCTTACCCTTACCCTTACCCTTACCCTTACCCTTACCCTTACCCTTACCCTTACCCTTACCCTTACCCTTACCCTTACCCTTACCCTTACCCTTACCCTTACCCTTACCCTTACCCTTACCCTTACCCTTACCCTTACCCTTACCCTTACCCTTACCCTTACCCTTACCCTTACCCTTACCCTTACCCTTACCCTTACCCTTACCCTTACCCTTACCCTTACCCTTACCCTTACCCTTACCCTTACCCTTACCCTTACCCTTACCCTTACCCTTGCTTTTACCCTTAGGCTTACCCTTACCTTTACCCTTACCCTTACCCTTACCCTTACCCTTACCCTTGCTTTTACCCTTAAGCTTACCCTTACCCTTACCCTTACCCTTACCCTTACCCTTAACCTTACCCTTACCCTTGCTTTTACCCTTAAGCTTACCCTTACCCTTACCCTTACCCTTACCCTTACCCTTACCCTTACCCTTACCCTTACCCTCACCCTTGCTTTTACCCTTAAGCTTACCCTTACGCTTACTCTTACCCTTACCCTTACCCTTACCCTTGCTTTTACCCTTAAGCTTACCCTTACCCTTACCCTTACCCTTACCCTTACCCTTGCTTTTACCCTTAGGCTTACCCTTACCCTTACCCTTACCCTTACCCTTGCTTTTACCCTTAAGCTTACCCTTACCCTTACCCTTACCCTTACTCTTACCCTTACCCTTACCCTTACCCTTACCCTTACCCTTGCTTTTACCCTTAGGCTTACCTTTACCTTTACCCTTACCCTTACCCTTACCCTTACCCTTACCCTTACCCTTACCCTTGCTTTTACCCTTAAGCTTACCCTTACCCTTACCCTTACCCTTACCCTTACCCTTACCCTTACCCTTACCCTTACCCTTACCCTTACCCTTACCCTTACCCTTGCTTTTACCCTTAAGCTCACCCTTACCCTTACCCTTACCCTTACCCTTACCCTTACCCTTACTCTTACCCTTACCCTTGCTTTTACCCTTAAGCTTACCCTTACCCTTACCCTTACCCTTACCCTTAAGCTTACCGTTACCCTTACCCTTACCCTTACCCTTACCCTTACCCTTACCCTTGCTTTTACCCTTAAGCTTACCCTTACCCTTACCCTTACCCTTATCCTTACCCTTGCTTTTACCCTTAAGCTTACCCTTACCCTTACCCTCACCCTTACCCTTAAGCTTACCCTTACCCTTACCCTTACCCTTACCCTTACCCTTACCCTTACCCTTGCTTTTACCCTTAAGCTTACCCTTACCCTTACCCTTACCCTTACCCTTACCCTTACCCTTACCCTTACCCTTACCCTTACCCTTACCCTTACCCTTACCCTTGCTTTTACCCTTAGGCTTACCCTTACCTTTACCCTTACCATTACCCTTACCCTTACCCTTACCCTTACCCTTACCCTTACCCTTACCCTTGCTTTTACCCTTAAGCTTACCCTTACCCTTACCCTTACCCTTACCCTTACCCTTACCCTTACCCTTACCCTTACCCTTACCCTTACCCTTACCCTTACCCTTACCCTTACCCTTACCCTTACCCTTACCCTTACCCTTACCCTTACCCTTACCCTTGCTTTTACCCTTAAGCTTACCCTTACCCTTACCCTTACCCTTTCCCTTACCCTTGCTTTTACCCTTAAGCTTACCCTTACCCTTACTCTTACCCCTACCCTTACCCTTACCCTTACCCTAACCCTTACCCTTACCCTTACCCTTGCTTTTACCCTTAGGCTCACCCTCACCTTTACCCTTACCCTTACCCTTACCCTTACCCTTACCCTTACCCTTGCTTTTACCCTTAAGCTTACCCTTACCCTTACCCTTACCCTTACCCTTAGCCTTACCCTTACCCTTACCCTTGCTTTTACCCTTAAGCTTACCCTTACCCTTACCCTTACCCTTACCCTTAAGCTTACCCTTACCCTTACCCTTACCCTTACCCTTACCCTTACCCTTACCCTTACCCTTGCTTTTACCCTTAAGCTTACCCTTACCCTTACCCTTACCCTTACCCTTGCTTTTACCCTTAAGCTTACCCTTACCCTTACCCTTACCCTTACCCTTACCCTTGCTTTTACCCTTAAGCTTACCCTTACCCTTACCCTTACCCTTACCCTTACCCTTACCCTTACCCTTACCCTTACCCTTGCTTTTACCCTTAGGCTTACCCTTACCTTTACCCTTACCCTTACCCTTACCCTTACCCTTACCCTTACCCTTACCCTTACCCTTGCTTTTACCCTTAAGCTTACCCTTACCCTTACCCTTACCCTTACCCTTACCCTTACCCTTACCCTTGCTTTTACCCTTAAGCTTACCCTTACCCTTACCCTTACCCTTACCCTTACCCTTGCTTTTACCCTTAGGCTTACCCTTACCCTTACCCTTGCTTTTACCCTTAAGCTTACCCTTACCCTTACCCTTACCCTTACCCTTACCCTTACCCTTACCCTTACCCTTACCCTTACCCTTACCCTTACCCTTACCCTTACCCTTATCCTTACCCTTACCCTTACCCTTACCCTTACCCTTACCCTTACCCTTACCCTTACCCTTGCTTTTACCCTTAGGCTTACCCTTACCTTTACCCTTACCCTTACCCTTACCCTTACCCTTACCCTTGCTTTTACCCTTAAGCTTACCCTTACCCTTACCCTTACCCTTACCCTTACCCTTACCCTTACCCTTACCCTTGCTTTTACCCTTAAGCTTACCCTTACCCTTACCCTTACCCTTACCCTTACCCTTACCCTTACCCTTACCCTTACCCTTACCCTCACCCTTGCTTTTACCCTTAAGCTTACCCTTACCCTTACCCTTACCCTTACCCTTACCCTTACCCTTGCTTTTACCCTTAAGCTTACCCTTACCCTTACCCTTACCCTTACCCTTACCCTTACCCTTGCTTTTACCCTTAGGCTTACCCTTACCCTTACCCTTACCCTTACCCTTGCTTTTACCCTTAAGCTTACCCTTACCCTTACCCTTACCCTTACTCTTACCCTTACCCTTACCCTTACCCTTACCCTTGCTTTTACCCTTAGGCTTACCCTTACCTTTACCCTTACCCTTACCCTTACCCTTACCCTTACCCTTACCCTTACCCTTACCCTTACCCTTACCCTTGCTTTTACCCTTAAGCTTACCCTTACCCTTACCCTTACCCTTACCCTTACCCTTACCCTTACCCTTACCCTTACCCTTACCCTTACCCTTACCCTTGCTTTTACCCTTAAGCTCACCCTTACCCTTACCCTTACCCTTACCCTTACCCTTACCCTTACTCTCACCCTTACCCTTGCTTTTACCCTTAAGCTTACCCTTACCCTTACCCTTACCCTTAAGCTTACCCTTACCCTTACCCTTACCCTTACCCTTACCCTTACCCTTACCCTTGCTTTTACCCTTAAGCTTACCCTTACCCTTACCCTTACCCTTATCCTTACCCTTGCTTTTACCCTTAAGCTTACCCTTACCCTTACCCTCACCCTTACCCTTAAGCTTACCCTTACCCTTACCCTTACCCTTACCCTTACCCTTGCTTTTACCCTTAAGCTTACCCTTACCCTTACCCTTACCCTTACCCTTACCCTTACCCTTACCCTTACCCTTACCCTTACCCTTACCCTTACCCTTACCCTTACCCTTACCCTTACCCTTACCCTTACCCTTACCCTTACCCTTACCCTTGCTTTTACCCTTAAGCTTACCCTTACCCTTACCCTTACCCTTACCCTTACCCTTACCCTTACCCTTGCTTTTACCCTTAAGCTTACCCTTACCCTTACTCTTACCCCTACCCTTACCCTTACCCTTACCCTTACCCTTACCCTTACCCTTGCTTTTACCCTTAGGCTCACCCTCACCTTTACCCTTACCCTTACCCTTACCCTTACCCTTACCCTTACCCTTACCCTTGCTTTTACCCTTAAGCTTACCCTTACCTTTAGCCTTCCCCTTACCCTTACCCTTACCCTTACCCTTACCCTTACCCTTGCTTTTACCCTCAAGCTTACCCTTACCCTTACCCTTACCCTTACCCTTACCCTTACCCTTACCCTTACCCTTACCCTTGCTTTTACCCTTAAGCTTACCCTTACCCTTACCCTTACCCTTACCCTTACCCTTACACTTACCCTTGCTTTTACCCCTAGGCTTACCCTTACCCTTACCCTTACCCTTACCCTTAAGCTTACCCTTACCCTTACCCTTACCCTTACCCCTACCCTTACCCTTACCCTTACCCTTACCCTTACCCTTACCCTTACCCTTACCCTTGCTTTTACCCTTAAGCTTACCCTTACCCTTACCCTTACCCTTACTCTTACCCTTACCCTTACCCTTACCCTTACGCTTACCCTTACCCTTACCCTTAACCTTACCCTTGCTTTTACCCTTAGGCTTAACCTTACCTTTACCCTTACCCTTACCCTTACCCTTACCCTTACCCTTACCCTTACCCTTACCCTTACCCTTACCCTTACCCTTACCCTTACCCTTACCCTTGCTTTTACCCTTAAGCTTACCCTTACCCTTACCCTTACCCTTACCCTTACCCTTACCCTTACCCTTACCCTTGCTTTTACCCTTAAGCTTACCCTCACCCTTACCCTTACCCTTACCCTCACCCTTACCCTCACCCTTACCCTTGCTTATACCCTTAAGCTTACCCTTACCCTTACCCTTACCCTTACCCTTACCCTTACCCTTACCCTTACCCTTACCCTTACCCTTACCCTTACCCTTGCTTTTACCCTTAGGCTTACCCTTACCTTTACCCTTACCCTTACCCTTACCCTTACCCTTACCCTTACCCTTACCCTTACCCTTACCCTTACTCTTACCCTTACCCTTGCTTTTACCCTTAAGCTTACCCTTACCCTTACCCTTACCCTTACCCTTACCGTAACCCTTACCCTTGCTTTTACCCTTAAGCTTACCCTTACCCTTACCCTTACCCTTACCCTTACCCTTACCCTTACCCTTACCCTTTCCCTTACCCTTACCCTTACCCTTACCCTTGCTTTTACCCTTAAGCTTACCCTTACCCTTACCCTTACCCTTACCCTTACCCTTACCCTTACCCTTATCCTTACCCTTGCTTTTACCCTTAAGCTTACCCTTACCCTTACCCTTACCCTTACCCTTACCCTTACCCTTACCCTTACCCTTACCCTTACCCTTACCCTTACCCTTACCCTTGCTTTTACTCTTAGGCTTACCCTTACCTTTACCCTTACCCTTACCCTTACCCTTACCCTCACCCTTACCCTTACCCTTGCTTTTACCCTTAAGCTTACCCTTACCCTTACCCTTACCCTTACCCTTACCCTTGCTTTTACCCTTAAGCTTACCCTTACCCTTACCCTTAACCTTACCCTTACCCTTGCTTTTACCCTTAGGCTTACCCTTACCCTTACCCTTACCCTTACCCTTGCTTTTACCCTTAAGCTTACCCTTACCCTTACTCTTACCCTTACCCTTACCCTTACCCTTACCCTTAACCTTACCCTTACCCTTACCCTTACCCTTGCTTTTACCCTTAGGCTTACCCTTACCTTTACCCTTACCCTTACCCTTACCCTTACCCTTACCCTTACCCTTACCCTTGCTTTTACCCTTAAGCTTACCCTTACCCTTACCCATACCCTTACCCTTACCCTTACCCTTACCCTTACCCTTACCCTTACCCTTGCTTTTACCCTTAAGCTTACCCTTACCCTTACCCTTACCCTTACCCTTACCCTTACCCTTACCCTTACCCTTACCCTTGCTTTTACCCTTAAGCTTACCCTAACCCTTACCCTTACCTTTACCCTTACCCTTACCCTTACCCTTACCCTTACCCTTACCCTTACCCTTACCCTTACCCTTACCCTTACCCTTACCCTTACCCTTACCCTTACCCTTACCCTTACCCTTGCTTTTACCCTTAGGCTTACCCTTACCTTTACCCTTACCCTTACCCTTACCCTTACCCTTACCCTTACCCTTGCTTTTACCCTTAAGCTTACCCTTACCCTTACCCTTACCCTTAAGCTTACCCTTACCCTTACCCTTACCCTTACCCTTACCCTTACCCTTACCCTTACCCTTACCCTTACCCTTACCCTTACCCTTGCTTTTACCCTTAAGCTTACCCTTACCCTTACCCTTACCCTTACCCTCACCCTTGCTTTTACCCTTAAGCTTACCCTTACCCTTACCCTTACCCTTACCCTTACCCTTACCCTTACCCTTACCCTTACCCTTACCCTTACCCTTACCCTTGCTTTTACCCTTAAGCTTACCCTTACCCTTGCCCTTACCCTTAAGCTTACCCTTACCCTTACCCTTACCCTTACCCTTACCCTTAACCTTACCCTTGCTTTTACCCTTAAGCTTACCCTTACCCTTACCCTTACCCTTACCCTTAAGCTTACCCTTACCCTTACCCTTACCCTTACCCTTACCCTTGCTTTTACCATTAAGCTTACCCTTACCCTTACCCTTACCCTTACCCTTAAGCTTACCCTTACCCTTACCCTTACCCTTACCCTTACCCTTACCCTTACCCTTACCCTTACCCTTGCTTTTACCCTTAAGCTTACCCTTACCCTTACCCTTACCCTTACCCTTGCTTTTACCCTTAAGCTTACCCTTACCCTTACCCTTACCCTTACCCTTACCCTTAAGCTTACCCTTACCCTTACCCTTACCCTTACCCTTACCCTTACCCTTACCCTTACCCTTACCCTTACCCTTACCCTTACCCTTACCCTTACCCTTACCCTTGCTTTTACCCTTAAGCTTACCCTTACCCTTACCCTTACCCTTACCCTTACCCTTACCCTTACCCTTACCCTTACCCTTACCCTTGCTTTTACCCTTAGGCTTACCCTTACCTTTACCCTTACCCTTACCCTTACCCTTACCCTTACCCTTACCCTTACCCTTACCCTTACCCTTACCCTTGCGTTTACCCTTAAGCTTACCCTTACCCTTACCCTTACCCTTACCCTTACCCTTACACTTACCCTTACCCTTGCTTTTACCCTTAAGCTTACCCTTACCCTTACCCTTACCCTTACCCTTACCCTTGCTTTTACCCTTAGGCTTACCCTTACCCTTACCCTTACCCTTACCCTTGCTTTTACCCTTAAGCTTAGCTTACCCTTACCCTTACCCTTACCCTTACCCTTACCCTTACCCTTACCCTTACCCTTACCCTTACCCTTACCCTTACCCTTACCCTTACCCTTACCCTTGCTTTTACCCTTAAGCTTACCCTTACCCTTACCCTTACCCTTACCCTTACACTTACCCTTACCCTTGCTTTTACCCTTAAGCTTACCCTTACCCTTACCCTTACCCTTACCCTTACCCTTGCTTTTACCCTTAGGCTTACCCTTACCCTTACCCTTACCCTTACCCTTGCTTTTACCCTTAAGCTTACCCTTACCCTTACCCTTACCCTTACCCTTACCCTTACCCTTACCCTTACCCTTACCCTTACCCTTACCCTTACCCTTGCTTTTACCCTTAAGCTTACCCTTACCCTTACCCTTACCCTTACCCTTACCCTTACCCTTACCCTTGCTTTTACCCTAAGGCTTACCCTTACCTTTACCCTTACCCTTACCCTTACCCTTGCTTTTACCCTTAGGCTTACCCTTACCTTTACCCTTACCCTTACCCTTACCCTTACCCTTACCCTTACCCTTACCCTTGCTTTTACCCTTAAGCTTACCCTTACCCTTACCCTTACCCTTACCCTTACCCTTGCTTTTACCCTTAGGCTTACCCTTACCCTTACCCTTACCCTTACCCTTACCCTTACCCTTACCCTTACCCTTACCCTTACCCTTACCCTCACCCTTACCCTTACCCTTACCCTCACCCTTGCTTTTACCCTTAAGCTTACCCTTACCCTTACCCTTGCCCTTACCCTTACCCTTACCCTTACCCTTACCCTTACCCTTACCCTTACCCTTACCCTTACCCTTGCTTTTACCCTTAGGCTTACCCTTACCTTTACCCTTACCCTTACCCTTACCCTTACCCTTACCCTTACCCTTACCCTTACCCTTGCTTTTACCCTTAAGCTTACCCTTACCCTTACCCTTACCCTTACCCTTGCTTTTACCCTTAAGCTTACCCTTACCCTTACCCTTACCCTTACCCTTACCCTTACCCTTACCCTTACCCTTACCCTTGCTTTTACCCTTAAGCTTACCCTTACCCTTACCCTTACCCTTACCCTTACCCTTACCCTTACCCTTACCCTTGCTTTTACCCTTAAGCTTACCCTTACCCTTACCTAAGGGTAAGGGTAAGGGTAAGGGTAAGCTTAAGGGTAAAAGCAAGGGTAAGGGTAAGGGTAAGGGTAAGGGTAAGGGTAAGGGTAAGGGTAAGGGTAAGGGTAAGGGTAAGGGTAAGGGTAAGGGTAAGCTTAAGGGTAAGGGTAAGGGTAAGGGTAAGGGTAAGGGTAAGGGTAAGGGTAAGGGTAAGGGTAAGCTTAAGGGTAAGGGTAAGGGTAAGCTTAAGGGTAAAAGCAAGGGTAAGGGTAAGGCTAAGGGTAAGGGTAAGGGTAAGGGTAAGGGTAAGCTTAAGGGTAAAAGCAAGGGTAAGGGTAAGGGTAAGGGTAAGGGTAAGGGTAAGGGTAAGGGTAAAGGTGAGGGTGAGCCTAAGGGTAAAAGCAAGGGTAAGGGTAAGGGTAAGGGTAAGGGTAAGGGTAAGGGTAGGGGTAAGAGTAAGGGTGAGGGTAAGCTTAAGGGTAAAAGCAAGGGTAAGGGTAAGGGTAAGGGTAAGGGTAAGGGTAAGGGTAAGGGTAAGCTTAAGGGTAAAAGCAAGGGTAAGGGTAAGGGTAAGGGTAAGGGTAAGGGTAAGGGTAAGGGTAAGGGTAAGGGTAAGGGTAAGGGTAAGGGTAAGGGTAAGGGTAAGGGTAAAGGTAAGGGTAAGGGTAAGGGTAAGGGTAAGCTTAAGGGTAAAAGCAAGGGTAAGGGTAAGGGTAAGGGTAAGGGTAAGGGTAAGGGTAATGGTAAGGGTAAAGGTAAGGGTAAGCCTAAGGGTAAAAGCAAGGGTAAGGGTAAGGGTAAGGGTAAGGGTAAGGGTAAGGGTAAGGGTAAGGGTAAGGGTAAGGGTAAGGGTAAGCTTAAGGGTAAAAGCAAGGGTAAGGGTAAGGGTAAGGGTAAGGGTAAGGGTAAGGGTAAGGGTAAGGGTAAGCTTAAGGGTAAGGGTGAGGGTAAGGGTAAGGGTAAGCTTAAGGGTAAAAGCAAGGGTAAGGATAAGGGTAAGGGTAAGGGTAAGGGTAAGCTTAAGGGTAAAAGCAAGGGTAAGGGTAAGGGTAAGGGTAAGGGTAAGGGTAAGGGTAAGGGTAAGCTTAAGGGTAAGGGTAAGGGTAAGGGTAAGGGTAAGCTTAAGGGTAAAAGCAAGGGTAAGGGTGAGAGTAAGGGTAAGGGTAAGGGTAAGGGTAAGGGTAAGGGTAAGGGTGAGCTTAAGGGTAAAAGCAAGGGTAAGGGTAAGGGTAAGGGTAAGGGTAAGGGTAAGGGTAAGGGTAAGGGTAAGGGTAAGGGTAAGCTTAAGGGTAAAAGCAAGGGTAAGGGTAAGGGTAAGGGTAAGGGTAAGGGTAAGGGTAAGGGTAAGGGTAAGGGTAAGGGTAAAGGTAAGGGTAAGCCTAAGGGTAAAAGCAAGGGTAAGGGTAAGGGTAAGGGTAAGGGTAAGAGTAAGGGTAAGGGTTAGGGTAAGGGTAAGCTTAAGGGTAAAAGCAAGGGTAAGGGTAAGGGTAAGGGTAAGGGTAAGCCTAAGGGTAAAAGCAAGGGTAAGGGTAAGGGTAAGGGTAAGGGTAAGGGTAAGCTTAAGGGTAAAAGCAAGGGTAAGGGTAAGGGTAAGGGTAAGGGTAAGGGTAAGGGTAAGGGTAAGCTTAAGGGTAAAAGCAAGGGTGAGGGTAAGGGTAAGGGTAAGGGTAAGGGTAAGGGTAAGGGTAAGGGTAAGGGTAAGGGTAAGGGTAAGGGTAAGGGTAAGGGTAAGCTTAAGGGTAAAAGCAAGGGTAAGGGTAAGGGTAAGGGTAAGGGTAAGGGTAAGGGTAAGGGTGAGGGTAAGCTTAAGGGTAAAAGCAAGGGTAAGGGTAAGGGTAAGGGTAAGGGTAAGGGTAAAGGTAAGGGTAAGCCTAAGGGTAAAAGCAAGGGTAAGGGTAAGGGTAAGGGTAAGGGTAAGGGTAAGGGTAAGGGTAAGGGTAAGGATAAGGGTAAGGGTAAGGGTAAGGGTAAGGGTAAGGGTAAGGGTAAGGGTAAGGGTAAGGGTAAGGGTAAGGGTAAGGGTAAGGGTAAGGGTAAGGGTAAGCTTAAGGGTAAAAGCAAGAGTAAGGGTAAGGGTAAGGGTAAGGGTAAGCCTAAGGGTAAAAGCAAGGGTAAGGGTAAGGGTAAGGGTAAGGGTAAGCTTAAGGGTAAAAGCAAAGGTAAGGGTAAGGGTAAGGGTAAGGGTAAGGGTAAGGGTAAGGGTAAGCTTAAGGGTAAAAGCAAGGGTAAGGGTAAGGGTAAGGGTAAGGGTAAGGGTAAGGGTAAGGGTAAGGGTAAAGGTAAGGGTAAGCCTAAGGGTAAAAGCAAGGGTAAGGGTAAGGGTAAGGGTAAGGGTAAGGGTAAGGGTAAGGGTAAGGGTAAGCTTAAGGGTAAAAGCAAGGGTAAGGGTAAGGGTAAGGGTAAGGGTAAGGGTAAGCTTAAGGGTAAAAGCAAGGGTAAGGGTAAGGGTAAGGGTAAGGGTAAGCTTAAGGGTAAAAGCAAGGGTAAGGGTAAGGGTAAGGGTAAGGGTAAGGGTAAGGGTAAGGGTAAGGGTAAGGGTAAGGGTAAGGGTAAGGGTAAGCTTAAGGGTAAGGGTAAGGGTAAGGGTAAGGGTAAGCTTAAGGGTAAAAGCAAGGGTAAGGGTAAGGGTAAGGCTAAGGGTAAGGGTAAGGGTAAGGGTAAGGGTAAGCTTAAGGGTAAAAGCAAGGGTAAGGGTAAGGGTAAGGGTAAGGGTAAGGGTAAGGGTAAGGGTAAAGGTGAGGGTGAGCCTAAGGGTAAAAGCAAGGGTAAGGGTAAGGGTAAGGGTAAGGGTAAGGGTAAGGGTAAGGGTAGGGGTAAGAGTAAGGGTAAGGGTAAGCTTAAGGGTAAAAGCAAGGGTAAGGGTAAGGGTAAGGGTAAGGGTAAGGGTAAGCTTAAGGGTAAAAGCAAGGGTAAGGGTAAGGGTAAGGGTAAGGGTAAGGGTAAGGGTAAGGGTAAGGGTAAGGGTAAGGGTAAGGGTAAGGGTAAGGGTAAGGGTAAGGGTAAGGGTAAGCTTAAGGGTAAAAGCAAGGGTAAGGGTAAGGGTAAGGGTAAGGGTAAGGGTAAGGGTAATGGTAAGGGTAAAGGTAAGGGTAAGCCTAAGGGTAAAAGCAAGGGTAAGGGTAAGGGTAAGGGTAAGGGTAAGGGTAAGGGTAAGGGTAAGGGTAAGGGTAAGGGTAAGGGTAAGGGTAAGGGTAAGCTTAAGGGTAAAAGCAAGGGTAAGGGTAAGGGTAAGGGTAAGGGTAAGGGTAAGGGTAAGGGTAAGGGTAAGGGTAAGCTTAAGGGTAAGGGTGAGGGTAAGGGTAAGGGTAAGCTTAAGGGTAAAAGCAAGGGTAAGGATAAGGGTAAGGGTAAGGGTAAGGGTAAGCTTAAGGGTAAAAGCAAGGGTAAGGGTAAGGGTAAGGGTAAGGGTAAGGGTAAGGGTAAGGGTAAGCTTAAGGGTAAGGGTAAGGGTAAGGGTAAGGGTAAGCTTAAGGGTAAAAGCAAGGGTAAGGGTAAGAGTAAGGGTAAGGGTAAGGGTAAGGGTAAGGGTAAGGGTAAGGGTGAGCTTAAGGGTAAAAGCGAGGGTAAGGGTAAGGGTAAGGGTAAGGGTAAGGGTAAGGGTAAGGGTAAGGGTAAGGGTAAGGGTAAGGGTAAGCTTAAGGGTAAAAGCAAGGGTAAGGGTAAGGGTAAGGGTAAGGGTAAGGGTAAGGGTAAGGGTAAGGGTAAGGGTAAAGGTAAGGGTAAGCCTAAGGGTAAAAGCAAGGGTAAGGGTAAGGGTAAGGGTAAGGGTAAGAGTAAGGGTAAGGGTAAGGGTAAGGGTAAGCTTAAGGGTAAAAGCAAGGGTAAGGGTAAGGGTAAGGGTAAGGGTAAGCCTAAGGGTAAAAGCAAGGGTAAGGGTAGGGGTAAGGGTAAGGGTAAGGGTAAGCTTAAGGGTAAAAGCAAGGGTAAGGGTAAGGGTAAGGGTAAGGGTAAGGGTAAGGGTAAGCTTAAGGGTAAAAGCAAGGGTGAGGGTAAGGGTAAGGGTAAGGGTAAGGGTAAGGGTAAGGGTAAGGGTAAGGGTAAGGGTAAGGGTAAGGGTAAGCTTAAGGGTAAAAGCAAGGGTAAGGGTATGGGTAAGGGTAAGGGTAAGGGTAAGGGTAAGGGTAAGGGTAAGGGTAAGCTTAAGAGTAAAAGCAAGGGTAAGGGTAAGGGTTAGGGTAAGGGTAAGGGTAAAGGTAAGGGTAAGCCTAAGGGTAAAAGCAAGGGTAAGGGTAAGGGTAAGGGTAAGGGTAAGGGTAAGGGTAAGGATAAGGGTAAGGGTAAGGGTAAGGGTAAGGGTAAGGGTAAGGGTAAGGGTAAGGGTAAGGGTAAGGGTAAGGGTAAGGGTAAGGGTAAGGGTAAGGGTAAGGGTAAGGGTAAGGGTAAGGGTAAGGGTAAGCTTAAGGGTAAAAGCAAGGGTAAGGGTAAGGGTAAGGGTAAGGGTAAGCCTAAGGGTAAAAGCAAGGGTAAGGGTAAGGGTAAGGGTAAGGGTAAGGGTAAGCTTAAGGGTAAAAGCAAGGGTAAGGGTAAGGGTAAGGGTAAGGGTAAGGGTAAGGGTAAGGGTAAGGGTAAGCTTAAGGGTAAAAGCAAGGGTAAGGGTAAGGGTAAGGGTAAGGGTAAGGGTAAGGGTAAGGGTAAAGGTAAGGGTAAGCCTAAGGGTAAAAGCAAGGGTAAGGGTAAGGGTAAGGGTAAGGGTAAGGGTAAGGGTAAGGGTAAGGGTAAGCTTAAGGGTAAAAGCAAGGGTGAGGGTAAGGGTAAGGGTAAGGGTAAGGGTAAGCTTAAGGGTAAAAGCAAGGGTAAGGGTAAGGGTAAGGGTAAGGGTAAGCTTAAGGGTAAAAGCAAGGGTAAGGGTAAGGGTAAGGGTAAGGGTAAGGGTAAGGGTAAGGGTAAGCTTAAGGGTAAGGGTAAGGGTAAGGGTAAGGGTAAGCTTAAGGGTAAAAGCAAGGGTAAGGGTAAGGGTAAGGGTAAGGGTAAGGGTAAGCTTAAAGGTAAGGGTAAGGGTAAGGGTAAGGGTAAGCTTAAGGGTAAAAGCAAGGGTAAGGTTAAGGGTAAGGGTAAGGGTAAGGGTAAGGGTAAGGGTAAGCTTAAGGGTAAGGGTAAGGGTAAGGGTAAGGGTAAGGGTAAGGGTAAGCTTAAGGGTAAAAGCAAGGGTAAGGGTAAGGGTAAGGGTAAGGGTAAGGGTAAGGGTAAGGGTAAGGGTAAGGGTAAGGGTAAGGGTAAGGGTAAGGGTAAAGGTAAGGGTAAGCTTAAGGGTAAGGGTAAGGGTAAGGGTAAGCTTAAGGGTAAAAGCAAGGGTAAGGGTAAGTGTAAGGGTAAGGGTAAGGGTAAGCTTAAGGGTAAAAGCAAGGGTAAGGGTAAGGGTAAGGGTAAGGGTAAGGGTAAGGGTAAGGGTAAGGGTAAGGGTAAGGGTAAGCTTAAGGGTAAGGGTAAGGGTAAGGGTAAGCTTAAGGGTAAAAGCAAGGGTAAGGGTAAGGGTAAGGGTAAGGGTAAGGGTAAAGGTAAGGGTAAGCCTAAGGGTAAAAGCAAGGGTAAGGGTAAGGGTAAGGGTAAGGGTAAGGGTAAGGGTAAGGGTAAGGGTAAGGGTAAGGGTAAGGGTAAGGGTAAGGGTAAGGGTAAGGGTAAGCTTAAGGGTAAAAGCAAGGGTAAGGGTAAGGGTAAGGGTAAGGGTAAGGGTAAGGGTAAGGGTAAGGGTAAGGGTAAGGGTAAGGGTAAGGGTAAGCTTAAGGGTAAAAGCAAGGGTAAGGGTAAGGGTAAGGGTAAGGGTAAGGGTAAGGGTAAGGGTAAGGGTAAGGGTAAGGGTAAGGGTAAGGGTAAGGGTAAGGGTAAGGGTAAGGGTAAGCTTAAGGGTAAAAGCAAGGGTAAGGGTAAGGGTAAGGGTAAGGGTAAGGGTTAGGGTAAGGGTAAAGGTAAGGGTAAGCCTAAGGGTAAAAGCAAGGGTAAGGGTTAGGGTAAGGGTAAGGGTAAGAGTAAGGGTAAGGGTAAGGGTAAGGGTAAGGGTAAGAGTAAGGGTAAGGGTAAGGGTAAGCTTAAGGGTAAAAGCAAGGGTAAGGGTAAGGGTAAGGGTAAGGGTAAGCCTAAGGGTAAAAGCAAGGGTAAGGGTAAGGTTAAGGGTAA
Organism: Myrrha octodecimguttata; assembly: GCA_958510865.1. Lineage (NCBI taxonomy): Eukaryota > Metazoa > Arthropoda > Insecta > Coleoptera > Coccinellidae > Myrrha > Myrrha octodecimguttata. The sequence continues at coordinate 25,729 of CAUEHS010000407.1, forward strand.
GGGTAAGGGTAAACTTAAGGGTAAAAGCAAGGGTAAGGGTAAGGGTAAGGGTAAGGGTAAGGGTAAGCTTAAGGGTAAAAGCAAGGGTAAGGGTAAGGGTGAGGGTAAGGGTAAGGGTAAGGGTAAGGGTAAGGGTAAGGGTAAAGGTAAGGGTAAGCCTAAGAGTAAAAGCAAGGGTAAGGGTAAGGGTAAGGGTAAGGGTAAGGGTAAGGGTAAGGGTAATCTTAAGGGTAAAAGCAAGGGTAAGGATAAGGGTAAGGGTAAGGGTAAGGGTAAGGGTAAGGGTAAGGGTAAGGGTAAGGGTAAGGGTAAGCTTAAGGGTAAAAGCAAGGGTAAGTGTAAGGGTAAGGGAAAGGGTAAGGGTAAGGGTAAGGGTAAGCTTAAGGGTAAAAGCAAGGGTAAGGGTTAGGGTAAGGGTAAGGGTAAGGGTAAGGGTAAGGGTAAGGGTAAGCTTGAGGGTAAAAGCAAGGGTAAGGGTAAGGGTAAGGGTAAGGGTAAGGGTAAGGGTAAAGGTAAGGGTAAGCCTAAGGGTAAAAGCAAGGGTAAGGGTAAGGGTAAGGGTAAGGGTAAGGGTAAGGGTAAGGGTAAGGGTAAGGGTAAGGGTAAGGGTAAGCTTAAGGGTATAAGCAAGGGTAAGGGTAAGGGTAAGGGTGAGGGTAAGGGTAAGGGTAAGGGTAAGGGTAAGCTTAAGGGTAAAAGCAAGGGTAAGGGTAAGGGTAAGGGTAAGGGTAAGGGTAAGGGTAAGGGTAAGGGTAAGCTTAAGGGTAAAAGCAAGGGTAAGGGTAAGGGTAAGGGTAAGGGTAAGGGTAAGGGTAAGGGTAAGGGTAAGCTTAAGGGTAAAAGCAAGGGTAAGGGTAAGGGTAAGGGTAAGGGTAAGCCTAAGGGTAAAAGCAAGGGTAAGGGTAAGGGTAAGGGTAAGCTTAAGGGTAAAAGCAAGGGTAAGGGTAAGGGTAAGGGTAAGGGTAAGGGTAAGGGTAAGGGTAAGCTTAAGGGTAAAAGCAAGGGTAAGGGTAAGGGTAAGGGTAAGGGTAAGGGTAAGGGTAAGGGTAAGGGTAAGGGTAAAGGTAAGGGTAAGCCTAAGGGTCAAAGCAAGGGTAAGGGTAAGGGTAAGGGTAAGGGTAAGGGTAAGGGTAAGGGTAAGCTTAAGGGTAAAAGCAAGGGTAAGGGTAAGGGTAAGGGTAAGGGTAAGGGTAAGGGTAAGGGTAAGAGTAAGGGTAAGGGTAAGCTTAAGGGTAAGGGTAAGGGTAAGGGTAAGGGTAAGCCTAAGGGTAAAAGCAAGGGTAAGTGTAAGGGTAAGGGTAAGGGTAAGGGTAAGCTTAAGGGTAAAAGCAAGGGTAAGGGTAAGGGTAAGGGTAAGGGTAAGGGTAAGGGTAAGGGTAAGCTTGAGGGTAAAAGCAAGGGTAAGGGTAAGGGTAAGGGTAAGGGTAAGGGTAAGGGTAAGGCTAAAGGTAAGGGTAAGCCTAAGGGTAAAAGCAAGGGTAAGGGTAAGGGTAAGGGTAAGGGTAAGGGTAAGGGTAAGGGTAAGGGTAAGGGTAAGGGTAAAGGTAAGGGTAAGGGTAAGCTTAAGGGTAAAAGCAAGGGTAAGGGTAAGGGTAAGGGTAAGAGTAAGGGTAAGGGTAAGGGTAAGGGTAAGGGTAAGGGTAAGGGTAAGGGTAAGGGTAAGGGTAAGGGTAAGGGTAAGGGTAAGGGTAAGGGTAAGGGTAAGGGTAAGGGTAAGGGTAAGGGTAAGGGTAAGGGTAAGGGTAAGGGTAAGCTTAAGGGTAAAAGCAAGGGTAAGGGTAAGGGTAAGGGTAAGGGTAAGGGTAAGGGTAAGGGTAAGCTTAAGGGTAAAAGCAAGGGTAAGGGTAAGGGTAAGGGTAAGGGTAAGGGTAATGGTAAGGGTAAAGGTAAGGGTAAGCCTAAGGGTAAAAGCAAGGTTAAGGGTAAGGGTAAGGGTAAGGGTAAGGGTAAGGGAAAGGTTAAGGGTAAGGGTTAGGGTAAGGGTAAGGGTAAGGGTAAGGGTAAGCTTAAGGGTAAAAGCAAGGGTAAGGGTAAGGGTAAGGGTAAGGGTAAGGGTAAGGGTAAGGTTAAGCTTAAGGGTAAGGGTAAGGGTAAGGGTAAGGGTAAGCTTAAGGGTAAAAGCAAGGGTAAGGGTAAGGGTAAGGGTAAGGGTAAGGGTAAGCTTAAGGGTAAAAGCAAGGGTAAGGGTAAGGGTAAGGGTAAGGGTAAGGGTAAGGGTAAGGGTGAGCTTAAGGGTAAGGGTAAGGGTAAGGGTAAGGGTAAGCTTAAGGGTAAAAGCAAGGGTAAGGGTCAGGGTAAGGGTAAGTGTAAGGGTAAGGGTAAGGGTAAGGGTAAGGGTGAGCTTTAGGGTAAAAGCAAGGGTAAGGGTAAGGTTAAGGGTAAGGGTAAGGGTAAGGGTAAGGGTAAGGGTTAGCTTAAGGGTAAAAGCAAGGGTAAGGGTAAGGGTAAGGGTAAGGGTAAGGGTAAGGGTAAGGGTAAGGGTAAGGGTAAGGGTAAGGGTAAGGGTAAAGCTAAGGGTAAGCCTAAGGGTAAAAGCAAGGGTAAGGGTAAGGGTAAGGGTAAGGGTAAGAGTAAGGGTAAGGGTAAGGGTAAGGGTAAGCTTAAGGGTAAAAGCAAGGGTAAGGGTAAGGGTAAGGGTAAGGGTAAGCCTAAGGGTAAAAGCAAGGGTAAGGGTAAGGGTAAGGGTAAGGGTAAGGGTAAGCTTAAGGGTAAAAGCAAGGGTAAGGGTAAGGGTAAGGGTAAGGGTAAGGGTAAAGGTAAGGGTAAGGGTAAAGGTAAGGGTAAGCCTAAGGGTAAAAGCAAGGGTAAGGGTAAGGGTAAGGGTAAGGGTAAGGGTAAGGGTAAAGGTAAGGGTAAGCTTAAGGGTAAGGGTAAGGGTAAGGGTAAGCTTAAGGGTAAAAGCAAGGGTAAGGGTAAGTGTAAGGGTAAGGGTAAGGGTAAGCTTAAGGGTAAAAGCAAGGGTAAGGGTAAGGGTAAGGGTAAGGGTAAGGGTAAGGGTAAGGGTAAGGGTAAGGGTAAGGGTAAGCTTAAGGGTAAGGGTAAGGGTAAGGGTGAGCTTAAGGGTAAAAGCAAGGGTAAGGGTAAGGGTAAGGGTAAGGGTAAGGGTAAAGGTAAGGGTAAGCCTAAGGGTAAAAGCAAGGGTAAGGGTAAGGGTAAGGGTAAGGGTAAGGGTAAGGGTAAGGGTAAGGGTAAGGGTAAGGGTAAGGGTAAGGGTAAGGGTAAGGGTAAGGGTAAGGGTAAGCTTAAGGGTAAAAGCAAGGGTAAGGGTAAGGGTAAGGGTAAGGGTAAGGGTAAGGGTAAGGGTTAGGGTAAGGGTAAGGGTAAGGGTAAGCTTAAGGGTAAAAGCAAGGGTAAGGGTAAGGGTAAGGGTAAGGGTAAGGGTAAGGGTAAGGGTAAGGGTAAGGGTAAGCTTAAGGGTAAAAGCAAGGGTAAGGGTAAGGGTAAGGGAAAGGGTAAGGGTTAGGGTAAGGGTAAAGGTAAGGGTAAGCCTAAGGGTAAAAGCAAGGGTAAGGGTAAGGGTAAGGGTAAGAGTAAGGGTAACTGTAAGGGTAAGAGTAAGGGTAAGGGTAAGGGTAAGCTTAAGGGTAAAAGCAAGGGTAAGGGTAAGGGTAAGGGTAAGGGTAAGCCTAAGGGTAAAAGCAAGGGTAAGGGTAAGGTTAAGGGTAAGGGTAAGGGTAAACTTAAGGGTAAAAGCAAGGGTAAGGGTAAGGGTAAGGGTAAGGGTAAGGGTAAGCTTAAGGGTTAAAGCAAGGGTAAGGGTAAGGGTGAGGGTAAGGGTAAGGGTAAGGGTAAGGGTAAAGGTAAGGGTAAGCCTAAGAGTAAAAGCAAGGGTAAGGGTAAGGGTAAGGGTAAGGGTAAGGGTAATCTTAAGGGTAAAAGCAAGGGTAAGGATAAGGGTGAGGGTAAGGGTAAGGGTAAGGGTAAGGGTAAGGGTAAGAGTAAGGGTAAGGGTAAGGGTACGGGTAAGCTTAAGGGTAAAAGCAAGGGTAAGTGTAAGGGTAAGGGAGAGGGTAAGGGTAAGGGTAAGGGTAAGCTTAAGGGTAAAAGCAAGGGTAAGGGTTAGGGTAAGGGTAAGGGTAAGGGTAAGGGTAAGGGTAAGGGTAAGCTTGAGGGTAAAAGCAAGGGTAAGGGTAAGGGTAAGGGTAAGGGTAAGGGTAAGGGTAAGGGTAAGGGTAAAGGTAAGGGTAAGCCTAAGGGTAAAAGCAAGGGTAAGGGTAAGGGTAAGGGTAAGGGTAAGGGTAAGGGTAAGGGTAAGGGTAAGGGTAAGGGTAAGGGTAAGGGTAAGGGTAAGGGTAAGGGTAAGGGTAAGGGTAAGGGTAAGGGTAAGCTTAAGGGTATAAGCAAGGGTAAGGGTAAGGGTAAGGGTGAGGGTAAGGGTAAGGGTAAGGGTAAGGGTAAGCTTAAGGGTAAAAGCAAGGGTAAGGGTAAGGGTAAGGGTAAGGGTAAGGGTAAGGGTAAGGGTAAGGGTAAGCTTAAGGGTAAAAGCAAGGGTAAGGGTAAGGGTAAGGGTAAGGGTAAGGGTAAGGGTAAGGGTAAGGGTAAGGGTAAGGGTAAGGGTAAGGGTAAGGGTAAGGGTAAGGGTAAGGGTAAGGGTAAAGGTAAGGTTAAGCCTAAGGGTAAAAGCAAGGGTAAGGGTAAGGGTAAGGGTAAGGGTAAGGGTAAGGGTAAGGGTAAGGGTAAGGGTAAGGGTAAGGGTAAGGGTAAGGGTAAGGGTAAGGGTAAGGGTAAGGGTAAGCTTAAGGGTAAAAGCAAGGGTAAGGGTAAGGGTAAGGGTAAGGGTAAGCCTAAGGGTAAAAGCAAGGGTAAGGGTAAGGGTAAGGGTAAGGGTAAGGGTAAGCTTAAGGGTAAAAGCAAGGGTAAGGGTAAGGGTAAGGGTAAGGGTAAGGGTAAGGGTAAGGGTAAGGGTAAGCTTAAGGGTAAAAGCAAGGGTAAGGGTAAGGGTAAGGGTAAGGGTAAGGGTAAGGGTAAGGGTAAGGGTAAGGGTAAAGGTAAGGGTAAGCCTAAGGGTCAAAGCAAGGGTAAGGGTAAGGGTAAGGGTAAGGGTAAGGGTAAGGGTAAGGGTAAGGGTAAGCTTAAGGGTAAAAGCAAGGGTAAGGGTAAGGGTAAGGGTAAGGGTAAGGGTAAGGGTAAGGGTAAGGGTAAGGGTAAGGGTAAGGGTAAGGGTAAGCTTAAGGGTAAGGGTAAGGGTAAGGGTAAGGGTAAGCCTAAGGGTAAAAGCAAGGGTAAGTGTAAGGGTAAGGGTAAGGGTAAGGGTAAGCTTAAGGGTAAAAGCAAGGGTAAGGGTAAGGGTAAGGGTAAGGGTAAGGGTAAGGGTAAGGGTAAGCTTGAGGGTAAAAGCAAGGGTAAGGGTAAGGGTAAGGGTAAGGGTAAGGGTAAGGCTAAAGGTAAGGGTAAGCCTAAGGGTAAAAGCAAGGGTAAGGGTAAGGGTAAGGGTAAGGGTAAGGGTAAGGGTAAGGGTAAGGGTAAGGGTAAGGGTAAAGGTAAGGGTAAGGGTAAGCTTAAGGGTAAAAGCAAGGGTAAGGGTAAGGGTAAGGGTAAGAGTAAGGGTAAGGGTAAGGGTAAGGGTAAGGGTAAGGGTAAGGGTAAGGGTAAGGGTAAGGGTAAGGGTAAGGGTAAGGGTAAGGGTAAGGGTAAGGGTAAGGGTAAGGGTAAGGGTAAGCTTAAGGGTAAAAGCAAGGGTAAGGGTAAGGGTAAGGGTAAGGGTAAGGGTAAGGGTAAGGGTAAGGGTAAGGGTAAGGGTAAGGGTAAGCTTAAGGGTAAAAGCAAGGGTAAGGGTAAGGGTAAGGGTAAGGGTAAGGGTAATGGTAAGGGTAAAGGTAAGGGTAAGCCTAAGGGTAAAAGCAAGGGTAAGGGTAAGGGTAAGGGTAAGGGTAAGGGTAAGGGTAAGGTTAAGGGTAAGGGTTAGGGTAAGGGTAAGGGTAAGGGTAAGGGTAAGCTTAAGGGTAAAAGCAAGGGTAAGGGTAAGGGTAAGGGTAAGGGTAAGGGTAAGGGTAAGGGTAAGCTTAAGGGTAAGGGTAAGGGTAAGGGTAAGGGTAAGCTTAAGGGTAAAAGCAAGGGTAAGGGTAAGGGTAAGGGTAAGGGTAAGGGTAAGCTTAAGGGTAAGGGTAAGGGTAAGGGTAAGGGTAAGCTTAAGGGTATAAGCAAGGGTAAGGGTAAGGGTAAGGGTGAGGGTAAGGGTAAGGGTAAGGGTAAGGGTAAGCTTAAGGGTAAAAGCAAGGGTAAGGGTAAGGGTAAGGGTAAGGGTAAGGGTAAGGGTAAGGGTAAGGGTAAGCTTAAGGGTAAAAGCAAGGGTAAGGGTAAGGGTAAGGGTAAGGGTAAGGGTAAGGGTAAGGGTAAGGGTAAGGGTAAGGGTAAGGGTAAGGGTAAGGGTAAGGGTAAGGGTAAGGGTAAAGGTAAGGTTAAGCCTAAGGGTAAAAGCAAGGGTAAGGGTAAGGGTAAGGGTAAGGGTAAGGGTAAGGGTAAGGGTAAGGGTAAGGGTAAGGGTAAGGGTAAGGGTAAGGGTAAGGGTAAGGGTAAGGGTAAGGGTAAGCTTAAGGGTAAAAGCAAGGGTAAGGGTAAGGGTAAGGGTAAGGGTAAGCCTAAGGGTAAAAGCAAGGGTAAGGGTAAGGGTAAGGGTAAGGGTAAGGGTAAGCTTAAGGGTAAAAGCAAGGGTAAGGGTAAGGGTAAGGGTAAGGGTAAGGGTAAGGGTAAGGGTAAGCTTAAGGGTAAAAGCAAGGGTAAGGGTAAGGGTAAGGGTAAGGGTAAGGGTAAGGGTAAGGGTAAGGGTAAAGGTAAGGGTAAGCCTAAGGGTCAAAGCAAGGGTAAGGGTAAGGGTAAGGGTAAGGGTAAGGGTAAGGGTAAGGGTAAGGGTAAGCTTAAGGGTAAAAGCAAGGGTAAGGGTAAGGGTAAGGGTAAGGGTAAGGGTAAGGGTAAGGGTAAGGGTAAGGGTAAGGGTAAGGGTAAGGGTAAGCTTAAGGGTAAGGGTAAGGGTAAGGGTAAGGGTAAGCCTAAGGGTAAAAGCAAGGGTAAGTGTAAGGGTAAGGGTAAGGGTAAGGGTAAGCTTAAGGGTAAAAGCAAGGGTAAGGGTAAGGGTAAGGGTAAGGGTAAGGGTAAGGGTAAGGGTAAGCTTGAGGGTAAAAGCAAGGGTAAGGGTAAGGGTAAGGGTAAGGGTAAGGGTAAGGCTAAAGGTAAGGGTAAGCCTAAGGGTAAAAGCAAGGGTAAGGGTAAGGGTAAGGGTAAGGGTAAGGGTAAGGGTAAGGGTAAGGGTAAGGGTAAGGGTAAGGGTAAGGGTAAAGGTAAGGGTAAGGGTAAGCTTAAGGGTAAAAGCAAGGGTAAGGGTAAGGGTAAGGGTAAGAGTAAGGGTAAGGGTAAGGGTAAGGGTAAGGGTAAGGGTAAGGGTAAGGGTAAGGGTAAGGGTAAGGGTAAGGGTAAGGGTAAGGGTAAGGGTAAGGGTAAGGGTAAGGGTAAGGGTAAGGGTAAGCTTAAGGGTAAAAGCAAGGGTAAGGGTAAGGGTAAGGGTAAGGGTAAGGGTAAGGGTAAGGGTAAGGGTAAGGGTAAGGGTAAGCTTAAGGGTAAAAGCAAGGGTAAGGGTAAGGGTAAGGGTAAGGGTAAGGGTAATGGTAAGGGTAAAGGTAAGGGTAAGCCTAAGGGTAAAAGCAAGGGTAAGGGTAAGGGTAAGGGTAAGGGTAAGGGTAAGGGTAAGGTTAAGGGTAAGGGTTAGGGTAAGGGTAAGGGTAAGGGTAAGGGTAAGCTTAAGGGTAAAAGCAAGGGTAAGGGTAAGGGTAAGGGTAAGGGTAAGGGTAAGGGTAAGGGTAAGCTTAAGGGTAAGGGTAAGGGTAAGGGTAAGGGTAAGCTTAAGGGTAAAAGCAAGGGTAAGGGTAAGGGTAAGGGTAAGGGTAAGGGTAAGCTTAAGGGTAAAAGCAAGGGTAAGGGTAAGGGTAAGGGTAAGGGTAAGGGTAAGGGTAAGGGTGAGCTTAAGGGTAAGGGTAAGGGTAAGGGTAAGGGTAAGCTTAAGGGTAAAAGCAAGGTTAAGGGTCAGGGTAAGGGTAAGTGTAAGGGTAAGGGTAAGGGTAAGGGTAAGGGTGAGCTTAAGGGTAAAAGCAAGGGTAAGGGTAAGGTTAAGGGTAAGGGTAAGGGTAAGGGTAAGGGTAAGGGTTAGCTTAAGGGTAAAAGCAAGGGTAAGGGTAAGGGTAAGGGTAAGGGTAAGGGTAAGGGTAAGGGTAAGGGTAAGGGTAAGGGTAAGGGTAAGGGTAAAGGTAAGGGTAAGCCTAAGGGTAAAAGCAAGGGTAAGGGTAAGGGTAAGGGTAAGGGTAAGAGTAAGGGTAAGGGTAAGGGTAAGGGTAAGCTTAAGGGTAAAAGCAAGGGTAAGGGTAAGGGTAAGGGTAAGCCTAAGGGTAAAAGCAAGGGTAAGGGTAAGGGTAAGGGTAAGGGTAAGGGTAAGCTTAAGGGTAAAAGCAAGGGTAAGTGTAAGGGTAAGGGTAAGGGTAAGGGTAAAGGTAAGCTTGAGGGTAAAAGCAAGGGTGAGGGTAAGGGTAAGGGTAAGGGTAAGGGTTAGGGTAAGGGTAAGGGTAAGGGTAAGCTTAAGGGTAAAAGCAAGGGTAAGGGTAAGGGTAAGGGTAAGGGTAAGGGTAAGGGTAAGGGTAAGGGTAAGCTTAAGGGTAAAAGCAAGGGTAAGGGTAAGGGTAAGGGTAAGGGTAAAGGTAAGGGTAAGCCTAAGGGTAAAAGCAAGGGTAAGGGTAAGGGTAAGGGTAAGGGTAAGGGTTAGGGTAAGGGTAAGGGTAAGGGTAAGGGTAAGGGTAAGGGTAAGGGTAAGGGTAAGGGTAAGGGTAAGGGTAAGCTTAAGGGTAAAAGCAAGGGTAAGGGTAAGGGAAAGGGTAAGGGTAAGCCTAAGGGTAAAAGCAAGGGTAAGGGTAAGGGTAAGGGTAAGGGTAAGGGTAAGCTTAAGGGTAAAAGCAAGAGTAAGGGTAAGGGTAAGGGTAAGGGTAAGGGTAAGGGTAAGGGTAAGGGTAAGCTTAAGGGTAAAAGCAAGGGTAAGGGTGAAGGTAAGGGTAAGGGTAAGGGTAAGGGTAAGGGTAAGGGTAAGAGTAAGGGTAAAGGTAAGGGTAAGCCTAAGGGTAAAAGCAAGGGTAAGGGTAAGGGTAAGGGTAAGGGTAAGGGTAAGGTTAAGGGTAAAGGTAAGGGTAAGCTTAAGGGTAAAAGCAAGGGTAAGGGTAAGGGTAAGGGTAAGGGTAAGGGTAAGGGTAAGCTTAAGGTAAGGGTAAGGGTAAGGGTAAGGGTAAGCTTAAGGGTAAAAGCAAGGGTAAGGGTAAGGGTAATTGTAAGGGTAAGCTTAAGGGTAAAAGCAAGGGTAAGGGTAAGGGTAAGGGTAGGGGTAAGAGTAAGGGTAAGGGTAAGGGTAAGGGGTAAGGGTAAGGGTAAGGGGAAGCTTAAGGGAAAGGGTAAGAGTAAGGGTAAGGGTAAGCTTAAGGGTAAAAGCAAGGGTAAGGGTAAGGGTAAGGGTAAGGGTAAGGGTAAGGGTAAGGGTAAGCTTAAGGGTAAGGGTAAGGTTAAGGGCAAGGGTAAGCTTAAGAGTAAAAGCAAGGGTAAGGGTAAGGGTGAGGGTAAGGGTAAGGGTAAGGGTAAGGGTAAGCTTAAGGGTAAGGGTAAGGGTAAGGGTAAGGGTAAGCTTAAGGGTAAAAGTAAGGGTAAGGGTAAGGGTAAGGGTAAGGGTAAGGGTAAGGGTAAGGGTAAGGGTAAGGGTAAGGGTAAGGGTAAGGGTAAGGGTAACGGTAAGGGTAAGGGTAGGGGAAAGCTTAAGGGTAAGGGTAAGGGTAAGGGTAAGGGTAAGCTTAAGGGTAAAAGCAAGGGTAAGGGTAAGGGTAAGGGTAAGGGTAAGGGTAAGCTTAAGGGTAAAAGCAAGGGTAAGGGTAAGGGTAAGGGTAAGGGTAAGGGTAAGGGTAAGGGTAAGGGTAAGCTTAAGAGTAAGGGTAAGGGTAAGGGTAAGGGTAAGCTTAAGGGTAAAAGCAAGGGTAAGGGTAAGGGTAAGGGTAAGGGTAAGGGTAAGGGTAAAGGTAAGGGTAAGCCTAAGGGTAAAAGCAAGGATAAGGGTAAGGGTAAGGGTAAGGGTAAGGGTAAGGATAAGGGTAAGGGTAAGGGTAAGGGTAAGCTTAAGGGTAAAAGCAAGGGTAAGGGTAAGGGTAAGGGTAAGGGTAAGGGTAAGGGTAAGGGTAAGGGTAAGGGTAAGGGTAAGGGTAAGGGTAAGCTTAAGGGTAAAAGCAAGGGTAAGGGTAAGGGTAAGGGTAAGGGTAAGGGTAAGGGTAAGGGTAAGCTTAAGGGTAAAAGCAAGGGTAAGGGTAAGGGTAAGGGTAAGGGTAAGGGTTAGGGTAAGGGTAAAGGTAAGGGTAAGCCTAAGGGTAAAAGCAAGGGTAAGGGTAAGGGTAAGGGTAAGGGTAAGGGTAAGGGTAAGGGTAAGGGTAAGGGTAAGGGTAAGAGTAAGGGTAAGGGTAAGGGTAAGCTTAAGGGTAAAAGCAAGGGTAAGGGTAAGGGTAAGAGTAAGCCTAAGGGTAAAAGCAAGGGTAAGGGTAAGGGTAAGGGTAAGGGTAAGGGTAAGGGTAAGCTTAAGGGTAAAAGCAAGGGTAAAGGTAAGGGTAAGGGTAAGGGTAAGGGTAAGGGTAAGGGTAAGCTTAAGGGTAAAAGCAAGGGTAAGGGTAAGGGTAAGGGTAAGGGTAAGGGTAAGGGTAAGGGTAAGGGTAAAGGTAAGGGTAAGCCTAAGGGTAAAAGCAAGGGTAAGGGTAAGGGTAAGGGTAAGGGTAAGGGTAAGGGTAAGGGTAAGCTTAAGGGTAAAAGCAAGGGTAAGGGTAAGGGTAAGGGTAAGGGTAAGGGTAAGGGTAAGGGTAAGGGTAAGGGTAAGGGTAAGGGTAAGCTTAAGGGTAAAAGCAAGGGTAAGGGTAAGGGTAAGGGTAAGGGTAAGGGTAAGGGTAAGGGTAAGGGTAAGGGTAAGGGTAAGGGTAAGGGTAAAGGTAAGGGTAAGGGTAAGGGTAAGGGTAAGGGTAAGGGTAAGGGTAAGCTTAAGGGTAAAAGCAAGTGTAAGGGTTAGGGTAAGGGTAAGGGTAAGGGTAAGGGTAAGGGTAAGGGTAAGGGTAAGGGTAAGCTTAAGGTTAAAAGCAAGGGTAAGGGTAAGGGTAAGGGTAAGGGTAAGGGTAAGGGTAAGGGTAAGGGTAAGGGTAAGGGTAAGGGTAAGGGTAAGGGTAAGGGTAAGGGTAAGGGTAAGCTTAAGGGTAAAAGCAAGGGTAAGGGTAAGGGTAAGGGTAAGGGTAAGGGTAAGGGTAAGGGTAAGCTTAAGGGTAAAAGCAAGGGTAAGGGTAAGGGTAAGGGTAAGGGTTAGGGTAAGGGTAAAGGTAAGGGTAAGCCTAAGGGTAAAAGCAAGGGTAAGGGTAAGGGTAAGGGTAAGGGTAAGGGTAAGGGTAAGGGTAAGGGTAAGGGTAAGGGTAAGGGTAAGAGTAAGGGTAAGGGTAAGGGTAAGCTTAAGGGTAAAAGCAAGGGTAAGGGTAAGGGTAAGGGTAAGGGTAAGCCTAAGGGTAAAAGCAAGGGTAAGGGTAAGAGTAAGGGTAAGGGTAAGGGTAAGCTTAAGGGTAAAAGCAAGGGTAAGGGTAAGGGTAAGGGTAAGGGTAAGGGTAAGGGTAAGCTTAAGGGTAAAAGCAAGGGTAAGGGTAAGGGTAAGGGTAAGGGTAAGTGTAAGGGTAAGGGTAAGGGTAAGGGTAAGGGTAAGGGTAAAGGTAAGGGTAAGCCTAAGGGTAAAAGCAAGGGTAAGGGTAAGGGTAAGGGTAAGGGTAAGGGTGAGGGTAAGCTTAAGGGTAAAAGCAAGGGTAAGGGTAAGGGTAAGGGTAAGGGTAAGGGTAAGGGTAAGGGTAAGGGTAAGGGTAAGGGTAAGGGTAAGGGTAAGGGTAAGCTTAAGGGTAAAAGCAAGGGTAAGGGTAAGGGTAAGGGTAAGGGTAAGGGTAAGGGTAAGGGTAAGGGTAAGGGTAAGGGTAAGGGTCAGGGTAAGGGTAAGGGTAAGGGTAAGGGTAAGCTAAAGGGTAAAAGCAAGGGTAAGTGTTAGGGTAAGGGTAAGGGTAAGGGTAAGCTTAAGGGTAAAAGCAAGGGTAAGGGTAAGGGTAAGGGTAAGGGTAAGGGTAAGGGTAAGGGTAAGGGTAAGGGTAAGGGTAAGGGTAAGGGTAAGGGTAAAGGTAAGGGTAAGCCTAAGGGTAAAAGCAAGGGTAAGGGTAAGGGTAAGGGTAAGGGTAAGGGTAAGGGTAAGGGTAAGGGTAAGTGTAAGGGTAAGGGTAAGGGTAAGGGTAAGGGTAAGGGTAAGGGTAAGCTTAAGGGTAAGGGTAAGGGTAAGCTTAAGGGTATAAGCAAGGGTAAGGGTAAGGGTAAGGGTGAGGGTAAGGGTAAGGGTAAGGGTAAGGGTAAGGGTAAGGGTAAGCTTAAGGGTAAAAGCAAGGGTAAGGGTAAGGGTAAGGGTAAGGGTAAGGGTAAGGGTAAGCTTAAGGTTAAAAGCAAGGGTAAGGGTAAGGGTAAGGGTAAGGGTAAGGGTAAGGGTAAGGGTAAGGGTAAGGGTAAGGGTAAGCCTAAGGGTAAAAGCAAGGGTAAGGGTAAGGGTAAGGGTAAGGGTAAGGGTAAGGGTAAGGGTAAGGGTAAGGGTAAGGGTAAGGGTAAGGGTAAGGGTAAGGGTAAGGGTAAGGGTAAGGGTAAGGGTAAGGGTAAGGGTAAGGGTAAGGGTAAGGGTAAGTGTAAGGGTAAGCTTAAGGGTAAAAGCAAGTGTAAGGGTAAGGGTAAGGGTAAGGGTAAGCCTAAGGGTAAAAGCAAGGGTAAGGGTAAGGGTAAGGGTAAGGGTAAGGGTAAGCTTAAGGGTAAAAGCAAGGGTAAGGGTAAGGGTAAGGGTATGGGTAAGGGTAAGGGTAAGCTTAAGGGTAAAAGCAAGGGTAAGGGTAAGGGTAAGGGTAAGGGTAAGGGTAAGGGTAAGGGTAAAGGTAAGGGTAAGCCTAAGGGTAAAAGCAAGGGTAAGGGTAAGGGTAAGGGTAAGGGTAAGGGTAAGGGTAAGGGTAAGGGTAAGGGTAAGGGTAAGGGTAAGGGTAAGGGTAAGGGTAAGGGTAAGGGTAAGGGTAAGGGTAAGGGTAAGGGTAAGGGTAAGGGTAAGGGTAAGGGTAAGGGTAAGGGTAAGGGTAAGGGTAAGGGTAAGGGTAAGCTTAAGGGTAAAAGCAAGGGTAAGGGTAAGGGCAAGGGTAAGGGTAAGGGTAAGGGTAAGGGTAAGGGTAAGGGTAAGGGTAAGGGTAAGGGTAAGGGTAAGGGTAAGGGTAAGGGTAAGGGTAAGGGTAAGCTTAAGGGTAAGGGTAAGCTTAAGGGTAAAAGCAAGGGTAAGGGTAAGGGTAAGGGTAAGGGTAAGCTTAAGGGTAAAAGCAAGGGTAAGGGTAAGGGTAAGGGTAAGGGTAAGGGTAAGGGTAAGGGTAAGGGTAAGGGTAAAGGTAAGGGTAAGCCTAAGGGTAAAAGCAAGGGTAAGGGTAAGGGTAAGGGTAAGGGTAAGGGTAAGGGTAAGGGTAAGGGTAAGGGTAAGGGTAAGGGTAAGGGTAAGGGTAAGGGTAAGGGTAAGGGTAAGGGTAAGGGTAAGGGTAAGGGTAAGCTTAAGGGTAAAAGCAAGGGTGAGGGTAAGGGTAAGGGTAAGGGTAAGGGTAAGGGTAAGGGTAAGGGTAAGGGTAAGGGTAAGGGTAAGGGTAAGGGTAAGGGTAAGGGTAAGGGTAAGCCTAAGGGTAAAAGCAAGGGTAAGGGTAAGGGTAAGGGTAAGGGTAAGGGTAAGCTTAAGGGTAAAAGCAAGGGTAAGGGTAAGGGTAAGGGTAAGGGTAAGGGTGAGGGTAAGCTTAAGGGTAAAAGCAAGGGTAAGGGTAAGGGTAAGGGTAAGGGTAAGGGTAAGGGTAAGGGTAAGGGTAAAGGTAAGGGTAAGCCTATGGGTAAAAGCAAGGGTATGGGTAAGGGTAAGGGTAAGGGTAAGGGTAAGGGTAAGGGTAAGGGTAAGGGTAAGGGTAAGGGTAAGGGTAAGGGTAAGGGTAAGGGTAAGGGTAAGGGTAAGCTTAAGGGTAAAAGCAAGGGTAAGGGTAAGGGTAAGGGTAAGGGTAAGGGTAAGGGTGAGGGTAAGGGTAAGGGTAAGGGTAAGGGTAAGGGTAAGGGTAAGCTTAAGGGTAAAAGCAAGGGTAAGGGTAAGGGTAAGGGTAAGGGTAAGGGTAAGGGTAAGGGTAAGGGTAAGGGTAAGGGTAAGGGTAAGGGTAAGGGTAAGGGTAAGGGTAAGCTTGAGGGTAAAAGCAAGGGTAAGGGTAAGGGTAAGGGTAAGGGTAAGGGTAAGGGTAAGGGTAAGGGTAAGGGTAAGGGTAAGCTTAAGGGTAAAAGCAAGGGTAAGGGTAAGGGTAAGGGTAAGGGTAAGGGTAAGGGTAAGGGTAAGGGTAAGCCTAAGGGTAAAAGCAAGGGTAAGGGTAAGGGTAAAAGCAAGGGTAAGGGTAAGGGTAAGGGTAAGGGTAAGGGTAAGGGTAAGGGTAAGGGTAAGGGTAAGGGTAAGCTTAAGGGTAAAAGCAAGGGTAAGGGTAAGGGTAAGGGTAAGGGTAAGGGTAAGTGTAAGCTTAAGGGTAAAAGCAAGGGTAAGGGTAAGGGTAAGGGTAAAGGTAAGGGTAAGCCTTAGGGTAAAAGCAAGGGTAAGGGTAAGGGTAAGGGTAAGGGTAAGGGTAAGGGTAAGGGTAAGCTTAAGGGTAAAAGCAAGGGTAAGGGTAAGGGTAAGGGTAAGGGTAAGGGTAAGGGTAAGGGTAAGGGTAAGGGTAAGGGTAAGGGTAAGCTTAAGGGTAAAAGCAAGGGTAAGGGTAAGGGTAAGGGTAAGGGTAAGGGTAAGGGTAAGGGTAAGGGTAAGGGTAAGGGTAAGGGTAAGGGTAAGCTTAAGGATAAAAGCAAGGGTAAGGGTTAGGGTAAGGGAAAGGGTAAGGGTAAGGGTAAGCTTGAGGGTAAAAGCAAGGGTAAGGGTAAGGGTAAGGGTAAGGGTAAAGGTAAGGGTAAGCCTAAGGGTAAAAGCAAGGGTAAGGGTAAGGGTAAGGGTAAGGGTAAGGGTAAGGGTAAGGGTAAGGGTAAGGGTAAGCTTAAGGGTATAAGCAAGGGTAAGGGTAAGGGTAAGGGTGAGGGTAAGGGTAAGGGTAAGGGTAAGCTTAAGGGTAAAAGCAAGGGTAAGGGTA
The DNA here is from genome assembly GCA_958510865.1 of Myrrha octodecimguttata. Classification (NCBI taxonomy): domain Eukaryota; kingdom Metazoa; phylum Arthropoda; class Insecta; order Coleoptera; family Coccinellidae; genus Myrrha; species Myrrha octodecimguttata. Next base: position 40,926 of record CAUEHS010000407.1, read on the forward strand.
AGGGTAAGGGTAAGGGTAAGGGTAAGGGTAAGGGTAAGAGTAAGGGTAAGCTTAAGGGTAAAAGCAAGGGTAAGGGTAAGGGTAAGGGTAAGGGTAAGGGTGAGGGTAAGGGTAAGGGTAAGGGTAAGGGTAAGGGTAAGGGTAAGGGTAAAGGTTAGGGTAAGCCTAAGGGTAAAAGCAAGGGTAAGGGTAAAGGTAAGGGTAAGGGTAAGGGTAAGGGTAAGGGTAAGGGTAAGGGTAAGGGTAAGGGTAAGGGTAAGCTTAAGGGTAAAAGCAAGGGTAAGGGTGAGGGTAAGGGTAAGCCTAAGGGTAAAACAAGGGTAAGGGTAAGGGTAAGGGTAAGGGTAAGGGTAAGGGTAAGCTTAAGGGTAAAAGCAAGGGTAAGGGTAAGGGTAAGGGTGAGGGTAAGGGTAAGCTTAAGGGTTAAAGCAAGGGTAAGGGTAAGGGTAAGGGTAAGGGTAAGGGTAAGGGTAAGGGTGAGGGTAAGGGTAAGGGTAAGGGTAAGGGTAAGGGTAAGGGTAAGGGTAAGCTTAAGGGTAAGGGTAAGGGTAAGGGTAAAGGTAAGGGTAAGCCTAAGGGTAAAAGCAAGGGTAAGGGTAAGGGTTAGGGTAAGGGTAAGGGTAAGGGTAAGGGTAAGGGTAAGGGTAAGTGTAAGGGTAAGGGTAAGTTTAAGCTTAAGGGTAAAAGCAAGGGTAAGGGTAAGGGTAAGGGTAAGGGTAAGGGTAAGGGTAAGGGTAAGGGTAAGGGTAAGGGTAAGGGTAAGGGTAAGGGTAAGGGTAAGCTTAAGGGTAAGGGTAAGGGTAAGGGTAAGCCTAAGGGTAAAAGCAAGGGTAAGGGTAAGGGTAAGGGTAAGGGTAAGGGTAAGCTTAAGGGTAAAAGCAAGGGTAAGGGTAAGGGTAAGGGTAAGGGTAAGGGTAAGGGTAAGCTTAAGGGTAATAGCAAGGGTAAGGGTAAGGGTAAGGGTAAGGGTAAGGGTAAGGGTAAAGGTAAGGGTAAGCCTAAGGGTAAAAGCAAGGGTAAGGGTAAGGGTAAGGGTAAGGGTAAGGGTAGGGGTAAGGGTAAGGGTAAGGGTAAGGGTAAGGGTAAGCTTAAGGGTAAAAGCAAGGGTAAGGGTAAAGGTAAGGGTAAGGGTAAGGGTAAGGGTAAGGGTAAGGGTAAGGGTAAGGGTAAGGGTAAGGGTAAGGGTAAGGGTAAGCTTAAGGGTAAAAGCAAGGGTGAGGGTAAGGGTAAGGGTAAGGGTAAGGGTAAGGGTAAGGGTAAGGGTAAGGGTAAGGGTAAGGGTAAGGGTAAGCTTAAGGGTAAAAGCAAGGGTAAGGGTAAGGGTAAGGGTAAGGGTAAGGGTAAGGGTAAGGGTAAGGGTAAGCTTAAGGGTAAAAGCAAGGGTAAGGGTAAGGGTAAGGGTAAGGGTAAGGGTAAGGGTAAGGGTAAGGGTAAGGGTAAGGGTAAGGGTAAAGGTAAGGGTAAGCCTAAGGGTAAAAGCAAGGGCAAGGGTAAGGGTAAGGGTAAGGGTAAGGGTAAGGGTAAGGGTAAGGGTAAGGGTAAGCTTAAGGGTAAGGATAAGGGTAAGGGTAAAAGCAAGGGTAAGGGTAAGGGTAAGGGTAAGGGTAAGGGTAAGCTTAAGGGTAAAAGCAAGGGTAAGGGTAAGGGTAAGGGTAAGGGTAAGGGTAAGGGTAAGGGTAAGGGTAAGGGTAAGGGTAAGCTTAAGGGTAAGGGTAAGGGTAAGGGTAAGGGTAAGCTTAAGGGTAAAAGCAAGGGTAAGGGTAAGGGTAAGGGTAAGGGTAAGGGTAAGGGTAAGGGTAAGGGTAAGGGTAAGGGTAAGGGTAAGGGTAAGCTTAGGGGTAAAAGCAAGGGTAAGGGTAAGGGTAAGGGTAAGGGTTAGCTTAAGGGTAAAAGCAAGGGTAAGGGTAAGGGTAAGGGTAAGGGTAAGGGTGAGGGTAAGGGTAAGCTTAAGGGTAAAAGCAAGGGTAAGGGTAAGGGTAAGGGTAAGGGTAAGGGTAAGGGTAAGGGTAAGGGTAAGGGTAAGGGTGAGGGTAAGCTTTAGGGTAAAAACAAGGGTAAGGGTAAGGGTAAGGGTAAGGGTAAGGGTAAGGGTAAGGGTAAGGGTAAGCTTAACGGTAAAAGCAAGGGTAAGGGTAAGGGTAAGGGTAAGGGTAAGGGTAAGGGTAAGGGTAAGGGTAAGGGTAAGGGTAAGGGTAAAGGTAAGGGTAAGCCTAAGGGTAAATGCAAGGGTAAGGGTAAGGGTAAGGGTAAGGGTAAGGGTAAGTGTAAGGGTAAGGGTAAGGGTAAGGGTAAGGGTAAGGGTAAGCTTAAGGGTAAAAGCAAGGGTAAGGGTAAGGGTAAGGGTAAGGGTAAGGGTAAGGGTAAGGGTAAGGGTAAGGGTAAGGTTAAGCTTAAGGGTAAGGAAAAGGGTAAGGGTAAGGGTAAGCTTAAGGGTAAAAGCAAGGGTAAGGGTAAGGGTAAGGGTAAGGGTAAGGGTAAGCTTAAGGGTAAAAGCAAGGGTAAGGGTAAGGGTAAGGGTAAGGGTAAGGGTAAGGGTAAGGGTAAGCTTAAGGGTAAAAGCAAGGGTAAGGGTAAGGGTAAGGGTAAGGGTAAAGGTAAGGGTAAGCCTAAGGGTAAAAGCAAGGGTAAGGGTAAGGGTAAGGGTAAGGGTAAAGGTAAGGGTAAGGGTAAGGGTAAGGGTAAGGGAAAGGGTAAGGGTAAGGGTAAGGGTAAGGGTAAGGGTAAATGTGAGGGTGAGGGTAAGGGTAAGGGTAAGCTTAAGGGTAAAAGCAAGGGTAAGGGTAAGGGTAAGGGTAAGCCTTACCCTTACCCTTACCCTTACCCTTGCTTTTACCCTTAAGCTTACCCTTACCCTTACCCTTACCCTTACCCTTACCCTTACCCTTACCCTTACCCTTACCCTTACCCTTGCTTTTACCCTTAGGCTTACCCTTACCCTTACCCTTACCCTTACCCTTACCTTTACCCTTACCCTTACCCTTACCCTTACCCTTACCCTTAGGCTTACCCTTACCTTTACCCTTACCCTTACCCTTACCCTTACCCTTACCCTTACCCTTACCCTTGCTTTTACCCTTAAGCTTACCCTTACCCTTACCCTTACCCTTACCCTTACCCTTACCCTTACCCTTACCCTTACCCTTACCCTTACCCTTACCCTTACCCTTACTTTTACCCTTAAGCTTACCCTTACCCTTACCCTTACCCTTACCCTTACCCTCACCCTTACTTTTACCCTTACCCTTACCCTTGCTTTTACCCTTAAGCTTACCCTTACCCTTACCCTTACCCTTACCCTTAAGCTTACCCTTACCCTTACCCTTACCCTTACCCTTACTCTTACCCTTACCCTTACCCTTGCTTTTACCCTTAAGCTTACCCTTACCCTCACCCTTACCCTTACCCTTACCCTTGCTTTTACCCTTAAGCTTACCCTTACCCTTACCCTTACCCTTACCCTTAAGCTTACCCTTACCCTTACCCTTACCCTTACCCTTACCCTTACCCTTACCCTTACCCTTACCCTTGCTTTTACCCTTAAGCTTACCCTTACCCTTACCCTTACCCTTACCCTTAAGCTTACCCTTACCCTTACCCTTACCCTTACCCTTACCCTTACCCTTACCCTTACCCTTGCTTTTACCCTTAAGCTTACCCTTACCCTTACCCTTACCCTTACCCCTACCCTTACCCTTACCCTTACCCTTACCCTTACCCTTACCCTTACCCTTACCCTTGCTTTTACCCTTAGGCTTACCCTTACCTTTACCCTTACCCTTACCCTTACCCTTACCCTTACCCTTACCCTTACCCTTACCCTTGCTTTTACCCTTAGGCTTACCCTTACCCTTACCCTTTCCCTTACCCTTACCCTTACCCTTGCTTTTACCTTTAAGCTTACCCTTACCCTTACCCTTACCCTTACCCTTACCCTTGCTTTTACCCTTAGGCTTACCCTTACCCTTACCCTTACCCTTACCCTTGCTTTTACCCTTAAGCTTACCCTTACCCTTACCATTACCCTTACCCTTACCCTTACCCTTACCCTTACCCTTACCCTTACCCTTACCCTTACCCTTACCCTTACCCTTACCCTTACCCTTACCTTTACCCTTACCCTTACCCTTACCCTTACCCTTACCCTTACCCTTACCCTTACCCTTGCTTTTACCCTTAAGCTTAACCTTACCCTTACCCTTACCCTTACCCTTACCCTTACCCTTACCCTTACCCTCACCCTTGCTTTTACCCTTAAGCTTACCCTTACCCTTACCCTTACCCTTACCCTTACCCTCACCCTTACCCTTGCTTTTACCCTTAAGCTTACCCTTACCCTTACCCTTACCCTTACCCTTACCTTGCTTTTACCCTTAGGCTTACCCTTACCCTTACCCTTACCCTTACCCTTGCTTTTACCCTTAAGCTTACCCTTACCCTTACCCTTACCCTTACTCTTACCCTTACCCTTACCCTTACCCTTGCTTTTACCCTTAGGCTTACCCTTACCTTTACCCTTACCCTTACCCTTACCCTTACCCTTACCCTTACCCTTACCCTTACCCTTACCCTTACCCTTACCCTTGCTTTTACCCTTACCCTTACCCTTACCCTTACCCTTACCCTTACCCTTACCCTTACCCTTACCCTTACCCTTACCCTTACCCTTGCTTTTACCCTTAAGCTTACCCTTACCCTTACCCTTACCCTTACCCTTACCCTTACCCTTACCCTTACCCTTACCCTTACCCTTACCCTTACCCTTACCCTTGCTTTTACCCTTAAGCTTACCCTTACCCTTACCCTTACCCTTACCCTTAAGCTTACCCTTACCCTTACCCTTACCCTTACCCTTACCCTTACCCTTACCCTTACCCTTACCCTTACCCTTGCTTTTACCCTTAAGCTTACCCTTACCCTTACCCTTACCCTTACCCTTACCCTTGCTTTTACCCTTACCCTTATCCTTACCCTTAAGCTTACCCTTACCCTTACCCTTACCCTTACCCTTACCCTTACCCTTACCCTTACCCTTACCCTTACCCTTGCTTTTACCCTTAAGCTTACCCTTACCCTTACCCTTACCCTTACCCCTACCCTTACCCTTGCTTTTACCCTTAGGCTTACCCTTACCTTTACCCTTACCCTTTCCCTTACCCTTACCCTTACCCTTACCCTTACCCTTGCTTTTACCCTTAAGCTTACCCTTACCCTTACCCTTACCCTTACCCTTACCCTTACCCTTACCCTTACCCTCACCCTTGCTTTTACACTTAAGCTTACCCTTACCCTTACCCTTACCCTTACCCTTACCCTTGCTTTTACCCTTAGGCTTACCCTTACCTTTACCCTTAAACTTACCCTTACCCTTACCCTTACCCTTACCCTAACCCTTGCTTTTACCCTTAAGCTTACCCTTACCCTTACCCTTACCCTTACCCTTACCCTTACCCTTGCTTTTACCCTTAAGCTTACCCTTACCCTTACCCTTACCCTTACCCTTACCCTTACCCTTGCTTTTACCCTTAGGCTTACCCTTACCCTTACCCTTACCCTTACCCTTAAGCTTACCCTTACCCTTACCCTTACCCTTACCCTTACCCTTACCCTTACCCTTACCCTTACCCTTACCCTTACCCTTGCTTTTACCCTTAAGCTTACCCTGACCCTTACCCTTACACTTACCCTTACCCTTACCCTTACCCTTACCCTTACCCTTACCCTAACCCTTACCCTTACCCTTGCTTTTACCCTTAGGCTTACCCTTACCTTTACCCTTACCCTTACCCTTACCCTTAAGCTTACCCTTACCTTACCCTTACCCTTACCCTTACCCTTACCCTTACCCTTACCCTTACCCTTACCCTTACCCTTACCCTTGCTTTTACCCTTAAGCTTACCCTTACCCTTACCCTTACACTTACCCTTACCCTTACCCTTACACTTACCCTTACCCTTACCCTTACCCTTACCCTTACCCTTACCTTTACCCTTGCTTTTACCCTTAGGCTCACCCTTACCTTTACCCTTACCCTTACCCTTACCCTTACCCTTACCCTTACCCTTACCCTTACCCTTACCCTTACCCTTACCCTTGCTTTTACCCTTAAGCTTACCCTTACCCTTACCCTTACCCTTACCCTTACCCTTACCCTTACCCTTACCCTTACCCTTGCTTTTACCCTTAAGCTTACCCTTACCCTTACCCTTACCCTTACCCTCACCCTTACCCTTACCCTTACCCTTGCTTTTACCCTTAAGCTTACCCTTACCCTTACCCTTACCCTTACCCTTACCCTTACCCTTACCCTTACCCTTACCCTTACCCTTACCCTTACCCTTACCCTTACCCTTGCTTTTACCCTTAAGCTTACCCTTACCCTTACCCTTACCCTTACCCTTACCCTTACCCTTACCCTGACCCTTACCCTTACCCTTACCCTTACCCTTACCCTTACCCTTACCCTTACCCTTACACTTGCTTTTACCCTTAGGCTTACCCTTACCTTTACCCTTACCCTTACCCTTACCCTTACCCTTACCCTTACCCTTGCTTTAACCCTTAAGCTTACCCTAACTCTCACCCTTACCCTTACCCTTACCCTTGCTTTTACCCTTAAGCTAACTCTTACCCTTACCCTTACCCTTACCCTTATCCTTGTTTTACCCTTAGGCTTACCCTTACCCTCACCCTTACCCTTACCCTTGCTTTTACCCTTGAGCTTACCCTTACCCTTACCCTTACCCTTACCCTTACCCTTACCCTTACCCTTACCCTTACCCTTACCCTTACCTTTACCCTTACCCTTGCTTTTACCCTTAGGCTTACCCTAACCTTTACCCTTACCCTTACCCTTACCCTTACCCTTACCCTTACCCTTACCCTTACCCTTACCCTTACCCTTGCTTTTACCCTTAAGCTTACCCTTACCCTTACCCTTACCCTTACCCTTACCCTTACCCTTGCTTTTACCCTTAAGCTTACCCTTACCCTTACCCTTACCCTCACCCTTACCCTTACCCTTACCCTTGCTTATACCCTTAAGCTTACCCTTACCCTTACCCTTACCCTTACCCTTACCCTTACCCTTACCCTTACCCTTACCCTTACCCTTACCCTTGCTTTTACCCTTAGGCTTACCCTTACCTTTACCCTTACCCTTACCCTTACCCTTACCCTTGCTTTTACCCTCAAGCTTACCCTTACCCTTACCCTTACCCTTACCCTAACCCTTACCCTTGCTTTTACCCTTAAGCTTACCCTTACCCTTACCCTTACCCTTACCCTTACCTTTACCCTTACCCTTACCCTTACCCTTACCCTTACCCTTACCCTTACCCTTACCCTTACCCTTACCCTTGCTTTTACCCTTAAGCTTACCCTTACCCTTACCCTTACCCTTACCCTTACCCTTACCCTTACCCTTACCCTTACCCTTACCCTTGCTTTTACCCTTAAGCTTACCCTTACCCTTACCCTTACCCTTACCCTTACCCTTACCCTTACCCTTGCTTTTACCCTAAGGCTTACCCTTACCTTTACCCTTACCCTTACCCTTACCCTTGCTTTTACCCTTAAGCTTACACTTACCCTTACCCTTACCCTTACCCTTACCCTTACCCTTGCTTTTACCCTTAAGCTTACCCTTACCCTTACCCTTACCCTTAGCCTTACCCTTACCCTTACCCTTACCCTTACCCTTACCCTTACCCTTACCCTTGCTTTTACCCTTACCCTTACCCTTGCTTTTACCCTTAGGCTTACCCTTACCCTTACCCTTACCCTTACCCTTACCCTTACCCTTACCCTTGCTTTTACCCTTAAGCTTACCCTTACCCTTACCCTTACCCTTACCCTTACCCTTACCCTTACCCTTACCCTTACCCTTACCCTTACCCTTGCTTTTACCCTTAAGCTTACCCTTACCCTTACCCTTACCCTTACCCTTACCCTTACCCTTACCCTTACCCTTACCCTTACCCTTACCCTTACCCTTACCCTTACCCTTACCCTTACCCTTACCCTTACCCTTACCCTTACCCTTACCCTTGCTTTTACCCTTAAGCTTACCCTTACCCTTACCCTTACCCTTACCCTTACCCTTACCCTTACCCTTACCCTTGCTTTTACCCTTAAGCTTACCCTTACCCTTACCCTTACCCTTACCCTTACCCTTACCCTTACCCTTACCCTTACCCTTACCCTTACCCTTACCCTTACCCTTAACCTTACCCTTACCCTTACCCATACCCTTGCTTTTACCCTTAGGCTTACCCTTACCTTTACCCTTACCCTTACCCTTACCCTTACCCTTACCCTTACACTTACCCTTGCTTTTACCCTTAAGCTTACCCTTACCCTTACCCTTACCCTTACCCTTACCCTTGCTTTTACCCTTAAGCTTACCCTTACCCTTACCCTTACCCTTACCCTTACCCTTGCTTTTACCCTTAGGCTTACCCTTACCCTTACCCTTACCCTTACCCTTACCCTTACCCTTACCCTTACCCTTACCCTTACCCTTACCCTTACCCTTACCCTTACCCTCACCCTTGCTTTTACCCTTAAGCTTACCCTTACCCTTACCCTTACCCTTACCCTTACCCTTACCCTTACCCTTACCCTTACCCTTACCCTTGCTTTTACCCTTAGGCTTACCCTTACCTTTACCCTTACCCTTACCCTTACCCTTACCCTTACCCTTACCCTTACCCTTGCTTTTACCCTTAAGCTTACCCTTACCCTTACCCTTACCCTTACCCTTGCTTTTACCCTTAAGCTTACCCTTACCCTTACCCTTACCCTTACCCTTACCCTTACCCTTACCCTTACCCTTACCCTTACCCTTACCCTTACCCTTGCTTTTACCCTTAAGCTTACCCTTACCCTTACCCTTACCCTTACCCTTACCCTTACCCTTGCTTTTACCCTTAAGCTTACCCTTACCCTTACCCTTACCCTTACCCTTACCCTTACCCTTACCCTTACCCTTACCCTTACCCTTACCCTTACCCTTACCCTTACCCTTACCCTTACCCTTACCCTTACCCTTGCTTTTACCCTTAGGCTTACCCTTACCTTTACCCTTACCCTTACCCTTACCCTTACCCTTACCCTTACCCTTGCTTTTACCCTTAAGCTTACCCTTACCCTTACCCTTACCCTTACCCTTACCCTTACCCTTGCTTTTACCCTTAAGCTTACCCTTACCCTTACCCTTACCCTTACCCTTACCCTTACCCTTACCCTGACCCTTACCCTTACCCTTACCCTTACCCTTACCCTTACCCTTACCCTTACCCTTACACTTGCTTTTACCCTTAGGCTTACCCTTACCTTTACCCTTACCCTTACCCTTACCCTTACCCTTACCCTTACCCTTGCTTTAACCCTTAAGCTTACCCTAACTCTCACCCTTACCCTTACCCTTACCCTTGCTTTTACCCTTAAGCTAACTCTTACCCTTACCCTTACCCTTACCCTTATCCTTGTTTTACCCTTAGGCTTACCCTTACCCTCACCCTTACCCTTACCCTTGCTTTTACCCTTGAGCTTACCCTTACCCTTACCCTTACCCTTACCCTTACCCTTACCCTTACCCTTACCCTTACCCTTACCCTTACCTTTACCCTTACCCTTGCTTTTACCCTTAGGCTTACCCTAACCTTTACCCTTACCCTTACCCTTACCCTTACCCTTACCCTTACCCTTACCCTTACCCTTACCCTTACCCTTACCCTTACCCTTGCTTTTACCCTTAAGCTTACCCTTACCCTTACCCTTACCCTTACCCTTACCCTTACCCTTGCTTTTACCCTTAAGCTTACCCTTACCCTTACCCTTACCCTCACCCTTACCCTTACCCTTACCCTTGCTTATACCCTTAAGCTTACCCTTACCCTTACCCTTACCCTTACCCTTACCCTTACCCTTACCCTTACCCTTACCCTTACCCTTACCCTTACCCTTGCTTTTACCCTTAGGCTTACCCTTACCTTTACCCTTACCCTTACCCTTACCCTTACCCTTGCTTTTACCCTCAAGCTTACACTTACCCTTACCCTTACCCTTACCCTTACCCTTACCCTTGCTTTTACCCTTAAGCTTACCCTTACCCTTACCCTTACCCTTAGCCTTACCCTTACCCTTACCCTTACCCATACCCTTACCCTTACCCTTACCCTTGCTTTTACCCTTACCCTTACCCTTGCTTTTACCCTTAGGCTTACCCTAACCCTTACCCTTACCCTTACCCTTACCCTTACCCTTACCCTTGCTTTTACCCTTAAGCTTACCCTTACCCTTACCCTTACCCTTACCCTTACCCTTACCCTTACCCTTACCCTTACCCTTACCCTTACCCTTACCCTTACCCTTACCCTTGCTTTTACCCTTAAGCTTACCCTTACCCTTACCCTTACCCTTACCCTTACCCTTACCCTTACCCTTACCCTTACCCTTACCCTTACCCTTACCCTTACCCTTACCCTTACCCTTACCCTTACCCTTACCCTTACCCTTACCCTTACCCTTGCTTTTACCCTTAAGCTTACCCTTACCCTTACCCTTACCCTTACCCTTACCCTTACCCTTACCCTTACCCTTACCCTTGCTTTTACCCTTAAGCTTACCCTTACCCTTACCCTTACCCTTACCCTTACCCTTACCCTTACCCTTACCCTTACCCTTACCCTTACCCTTACCCTTACCCTTACCCTTAACCTTACCCTTACCCTTACCCATACCCTTGCTTTTACCCTTAGGCTTACCCTTACCTTTACCCTTACCCTTACCCTTACCCTTACCCTTACCCTTACACTTACCCTTGCTTTTACCCTTAAGCTTACCCTTACCCTTACCCTTACCCTTGCTTTTACCCTTAAGCTTACCCTTACCCTTACCCTTACCCTTACCCTTACCCTTGCTTTTACCCTTAGGCTTACCCTTACCCTTACCCTTACCCTTACCCTTACCCTTACCCTTACCCTTAGGCTTACCCTTACCCTTACCCTTACCCTTACCCTTACCCTTACCCTTACCCTTACCCTTACCCTTACCCTTACCCTTACCCTTACCCTTACCCTCACCCTTGCTTTTACCCTTAAGCTTACCCTTACCCTTACCCTTACCCTTACCCTTACCCTTACCCTTACCCTTACCCTTACCCTTACCCTTGCTTTTACCCTTAGGCTTACCCTTACCTTTACCCTTACCCTTACCCTTACCCTTACCCTTACCCTTACCCTTACCCTTGCTTTTACCCTTAAGCTTACCCTTACCCTTACCCTTACCCTTACCCTTGCTTTTACCCTTAAGCTTACCCTTACCCTTACCCTTACCCTTACCCTTACCCTTACCCTTACCCTTACCCTTACCCTTACCCTTACCCTTGCTTTTACCCTTAAGCTTACCCTTACCCTTACCCTTACCCTTACCCTTACCCTTACCCTTACCCTTACCCTTACCCTTACCCTTGCTTTTACCCTTAAGCTTACCCTTACCCTTACCCTTACCCTTACCCTTACCCTTACCCTTACCCTTACCCTTACCCTTACCCTTACCCTTACCCTTACCCTTACCCTTACCCTTACCCTTACCCTTACCCTTACCCTTACCCTTGCTTTTACCCTTAGGCTTACCCTTACCTTTACCCTTACCCTTACCCTTACCCTTACCCTTACCCTTACCCTTACCCTTGCTTTTACCCTTAAGCTTACCCTTACCCTTACCCTTACCCTTACCCTTACCCTTACCCTTGCTTTTAGTCTTAAGCTTACCCTTACCCTTACCCTTACCCTTACCCTTACCCTTGCTTTTACCCTTAGGCTTACCCTTACCCTTACCCTTGCTTTTACCCTTAAGCTTACCCTTACACTTACCCTTACCCTTACCCTTACCCTTACCCTTACCCTTACCCTTACCCTTACCCTTACCCTTACCCTTACCCTTACCCTTACCCTTGCTTTTACCCTTAGGCTTACCCTTACCTTTACCCTTACCCTTACCCTTACCCTTACCCTTACCCTTACCCTTACCCTTACCCTTACCCTTACCCTTACCCTTACCTTTACCCTTGCTTTTACTCTTAAGCTTACCCTTACCCTTACCCTTACCCTTACCCTTACCCTTACCCTTACCCTTACCCTTACCCTTGCTTTTACCCTTAAGCTTACCCTTACCCTTACCCTTACCCTTACCCTTACCCTTACCCTCACCCTTACCCTTACCCTTACCCTTGCTTATACCCTTAAGCTTACCCTTACCCTTACCCTTACCCTTACCCTTACCCTTACCCTTACCCTTACCCTTACCCTTACCCTTACCCTTACCCTTGCTTTTACCCTTAGGCTTACCCTTACCTTTACCCTTACCCTTACCCTTACCCTTACCCTTACCCTTACCCTTACCCTTACCCTTACCCTTACCCTTACCCTTACCCTTACCCTTGCTTTTACCCTTAAGCTTACCCTTACCCTTACCCTTACCCTTACCCTTGCTTTTACCCTTAAGCTTACCCTTACCCTTACCCTTACCCTTACCCTTACCCTTACCCTTACCCTTACCCTTGCTTTTACCCTTAAGCTTACCCTTACACTTACCCTTACCCTTACCCTTACCCTTACCCTTACCCTTACCCTTACCCTTACCCTTACCCTTACCCTTACCCTTACCCTTACCCTTGCTTTTACCCTTAGGCTTACCCTTACCTTTACCCTTACCCTTACCCTTACCCTTACCCTTACCCTTACCCTTACCCTTACCCTTACCCTTACCCTTACCCTTACCCTTGCTTTTACTCTTAAGCTTACCCTTACCCTTACCCTTACCCTTACCCTTACCATTACCCTTACCCTTACCCTCACCCTTGCTTTTACCCTTAAGCTTACCCTTACCCTTACCCTTACCCTTACCCTTAACCTCACCCTTACCCTTACCCTTACCCTTGCTTATACCCTTAAGCTTACCCTTACCCTTACCCTTACCCTTACCCTTACCCTTACCCTTACCCTTACCCTTACCCTTACCCTTACCCTTACCCTTACCCTTGCTTTTACCCTTAGGCTTACCCTTACCCTTACCCTTGCTTTTACCCTTAAGCTTACCCTTACCCTTACCCTTACCCTTACCCTTACCCTTACCCTTACCCTTGCTTTTACCCTTAAGCTTACCTTCACCCTTACCCTTACCCTTACCCTTACCCTTACCCTTACCCTTGCTTTTACCCTTAAGCTTACCCTTACCCTTACCCTTACCCTTACCCTTAAGCTTACCCTTACCCTTACCCTTACCCTTACCCTTACCCTTACCCTTACCCTTACCCTTACCCTTGCTTTTACCCTTAAGCTTACCCTTACCCTTACCCTTACCCTTACCCTTACCCTTACCCTTACCCTTACCCTTACCCTTGCTTTTACCCTTAAGCTTACCCTTACCCTTACCCTTACCTTTACCCTTACCCTTACCCTTACCCTTACCCTTACCCTTACCCTTACCCTTACCCTTACCCTTACCCTTACCCTTACCCTTACCCTTACCCTTACCCTTACCCTTACCCTTACCCTTACCCTTACCCTTACCCTTACCCTTACCCTTACCCTTGCTTTTACCCTTAGGCTTACCCTTACCTTTACCCTTACCCTTACCCTTACCCTTACCCTTACCCTTACCCTTACCCTTACCCTTACCCTTACCCTTACCCTTACCCTTACCCTTGGGTAAGGGTAAGGGTAAGGGTAAGGGTAAGGGTAAGGGTAAGGGTAAGGGTAAGGGTAATTGTAAGGGTAAGTGTAAGGGTAAGCTTAAGGGTAAAAGCAAGGGTAAGGGTAAGGGTAAGGGTAAGGGTAAGCCTAAGGGTAAAAGCAAGGGTAAGGGTAAGGGTAAGGGTAAGGGTAAGGGTAAGCTTAAGGGTAAAAGCAAGGGTAAGGGTAAGGGTAAGGGTAAGGGTAAGGGTAAGGGTAAGGGTAAGCTTAAGGGTAAAAGCAAGGGTAAGGGTAAGGGTAAGGGTAAGGGTAAGGGTAAGGGTAAAGGTAAGGGTAAGCCTAAGGGTAAAAGCAAGGGTAAGGGTAAGGGTAAGGGTAAGGGTAAGGGTAAGGGTAAGGGTAAGGGTAAGGGTAAGGGTAAGGGTAAGGGTAAGGGTAAGGGTAAGGGTAAGGGTAAGGGTAAGGGTAAGGGTAAGGGTAAGCTTAAGGGTAAAAGCAAGGGTAAGGGTAAGGGTAAGGGTAAGGGTAAGGGTAAGGGTAAGGGTAAGGGTAAGGGTAAGGGTAAGCTTAAGGGTAAAAGCAAGGGTAAGGGTAAGGGTAAGGGTAAGGGTAAGGGTAAGGGTAAGGGTAAGGGTAAGGGTAAGGGTAAGGGTAAGCTTAAGGGTAAAAGCAAGGTTAACCCTTAAGCTTAACCTTACCCTTACCCTTACCCTTACCCTTACCCTTACCCTTACCCTTACCCTTACCCTAACCCTTGCTTTTACCCTTAAGCTTACCCTTACCCTTACCCTTACCCTTACCCTTACCCTTACACTTACCCTTACCCTTACCCTTACCCTTACCCTTACCCTTACCCTTGCATTTACCCTTAGGCTTACCCTTACCTTTACCCTTACCCTTACCCTTACCCTTACCCTTACCCTCACCCTTACCCTTACCCTTACCCTTACCCTTACCCTTACCCTTGCTTTTACCCTTAAGCTTACCCTTACCCTTACCCTTACCCTTACCCTTACCCTTACCCTTGTTTTTACCCTAAAGCTTACCCTTACCCTTACCCTTACCCTTACCCTTACCCTTACCCTTACCCTTACCCTTACCCTTACCCTTACCCTTGCTTTTACCCTTAAGCTTACCCTTACCCTCACCCTTACCCTTACCCTTACCCTTACCCTTACCCTTACCCTTCTTGCTTTTATCCTTAAGCTTACCCTTACCCTTACCCTTAACCTTAATCTTACCCTTGCTTTTACCCTTAGGCTTACCCTTACCCTTACCCTTACCCTTACCCTTGCATTTACCCTTAAGCTTACCCTTACCCTTACCCTTACCCTTACCCTTACCCTTACCCTTACCCTTACCCTTACCCTTACCCTTACCCTTGCTTTTACCCTTAAGCTTACCCTTACCCTTACCCTTACCCTTACCCTTACCCTTACCCTTACCCTTACCCTTACCCTTACCCTTACCCTTACCCTTGCTTTTACCCTTAAGCTTACCCTTACCCTTACCCTTACCATTACCCTTACCCTTACCCTTACCCTTACCCTTACCCTTACCCTTACCCTTGCTTTTACCCTTAGGCTTACCCTTACCTTTACCCTTACCCTTACCCTTACCCTTACCCTTACCCTTGCTTTTACCCTTAAGCTAACCTTTACCCTTACCCTTACCCTTAAGCTTACCCTTACCCTTACCCTTACCCTTACCCTTACCCTTACCCTTACCCTTACCCTTACCCTTACCCTTGCTTTTACCCTTAAGCTTACCCTTACCCTTACCCTTACCCTTACCCTTGCTTTTACCCTCAAGCTTACCCTTACCCTTACCCTTACCCTTAAGCTTACCCTTACCCTTACCCTTACCCTTACCCTTACCCTTACCCTTACCCTTACCCTTACCCTTACCCTTACCCTTACCCTTACCCTTACCCTTACCCTTACCCTTACCCTTACCCTTACCCTTACCCTTACCCTTACCCTTACCCTTACCCTTACCCTTGCTTTTACCCTTAAGCTTACCCTTACCCTTACCCTTACCCTTACCCTTAAGCTTACCCTTACCCTTACCCTTACCCTTACCCTTACCCTTAACCTCACCCTTGCTTTTACCCTTAAGCTTACCCTTACCCTTACCCTTACCCTTACCCTTAAGCTTACCCTTACCCTTACCCTTACCCTTACCCTTACCCTTACCCTTGCTTTTACCCTTAAGCTTACCCTTACCCTTACCCTTACCCTTACCCTTAAGCTTACGCTTACCCTTACCCTTACCCTTACCCTTACCCTTACCCTTACCCTTACCCTTGCTTTTACCCTTAAGCTTATCCTTACCCTTACCCTAAGTAAGGGTAAGGGTAAGGGTAAGGGTAAGGGTAAGGGTAAGCTTAAGGGTAAAAGCAAGGGTAAGGGTAAGGGTAAGGGTAAGGGTAAGGGTAAAGGTAAGGGTAAGCCTAAGGGTAAAAGCAAGGGTAAGGGTAAGGGTAAGGGTAAGGGTAAGGGTAAGGGTAAGGGTAATGGTAAGGGTAAGGGTAAGGGTAAGCTTAAGGGTAAAAGCAAGGGTAAGGGTAAGGGTAAGGGTAAGGGTAAGGGTAAGGGTAAGGGTAAGCTTAAGGGTAAGGGTAAGGGTAAGGGTAAGGGTAAGCTTAAGGGTAAAAGCAAGGGTAAGGGTAAGGGTAAGGGTAAGGGTAAGGGTAAGCTTAAGGGTAAAAGCAAGGGTAAGGGTAAGGGTAAGGGTAAGGGTAAGGGTAAGGGTAAGGGTAAGCTTAAGGGTAAGGGTAAGGGTAAGGGTAAGGGTAAGCTTAAGGGTAAAAGCAAGAGTAAGGGTAAGAGTAAGGGTAAGGGTAAGGGTAAGGGTAAGGGTAAGGGTGAGCTTAAGGGTAAAAGCAAGGGTAAGGGTAAGGGTAAGGGTAAGGGTAAGGGTAAGGGTAAGGGTAAGGGTAAGGGTAAGGGTAAGGGTAAGCTTAAGGGTAAAAGCAAGGGTAAGGGTAAGGGTAAGGGTAAGGGTAAGGGTAAGGGTAAGGGTAAGGGTAAGGGTAAGGGTAAAGGTAAGGGTAAGCCTAAGGGTAAAAGCAAGGGTAAGGGTAAGGGTAAGGGTAAGGGTAAGAGTAAGGGTAAGGGTAAGGGTAAGGGTAAGCTTAAGGGTAAAAGCAAGGGTAAGGGTAAGGGTAAGGGTAAGGGTAAGCCTAAGGGTAAAAGCAAGGGTAAGGGTAAGGGTAAGGGTAAGGGTAAGGGTAAGCCTAAGGGTAAAAGCAAGGGTAAGGGTAAGGGTAAGGGTAAGGGTAAGGGTGAGCTTAAGGGTAAAAGCAAGGGTGAGGGTAAGGGTAAGGGTAAGGGTAAGGGTAAGGGTAAGGGTAAGGGTAAGGGTAAGCTTAAGGGTAAAAGCAAGGGTAAGGGTAAGGGTAAGGGTAAGGGTAAGGGTAAGGGTAAGGGTAAGGGTAAGGGTAAGCTTAAGGGTAAAAGCAAGGGTAAGGGTAAGGGTAAGGGTAAGGGTAAGGGTAAAGGTAAGGGTAAGCCTAAGGGTAAAAGCAAGGGTAAGGGTAAGGGTAAGGGTAAGGGTAAGGGTAAGGGTAAGGGTAAGGGTAAGGGTAAGGGTAAGGGTAAGGGTAAGGGTAAGGGTAAGGGTAAGGGTAAGGGTAAGCTTAAGGGTAAAAGCAAGGGTAAGGATAAGGGTAAGGGTAAGGGTAAGCCTAAGGGTAAAAGCAAGGGTAAGGGTAAGGGTAAGGGTAAGGGTAAGGGTAAGCTTGAGGGTAAAAGCAAGGGTAAGGGTAAGGGTAAGGGTAAGGGTAAGGGTAAGGGTAAGGGTAAGCTTAAGGGTAAAAGCAAGGGTAAGGGTAAGGGTAAGGGTAAGGGTAAGGGTAAGGGTAAGGGTAAGGATAAGGGTAAGGGTAAAGGTAAGGGTAAGCCTAAGGGTAAAAGCAAGGGTAAGGGTAAGGGTAAGGGTAAGGGTAAGGGTAAGGGTAAGGGTAAGGGTAAGCTTAAGAGTAAAAGCAAGGGTAAGGGTACGGGTAAGGGTAAGGGTAAGGGTAAGGGTAAGGGTAAGGGTAAGGGTAAGGGTAAGGGTAAGGGTAAGGGTAAGCTTAAGGGTAAGGGTAAGGGTAAGGGTAAGGGTAAGCTTAAGGGTAAAAGCAAGGGTAAGGGTAAGGGTAAGGGTAAGGGTAAGCTTAAGGGTAAAAGCAAGGGTAAGGGTAAGGGTAAGGGTAAGGGTAAGGGTAAGGGTAAGGGTAAGCTTAAGGGTAAGGGTAAGGGTAAGGGTAAGGGTAAGCTCAAGGGTAAAAGCAAGGGTAAGGGTAAGGGTAAGGGTAAGGGTGAGGGTAAGCTTAAGGGTAAGGGTAAGGGTAAGGGTAAGGGTAAGCTTAAGGGTAAAAGCAAGGGTAAGGTTAAGGGTAAGGGTAAGGGTAAGGGTAAGGGTAAGGGTAAGCTTAAGGGTAAGGGTAAGGGTAAGGGTAAGGGTAAGCTTAAGGGTAAAAGCAAGGGTAAGGGTAAGGGTAAGGGTAAGGGTAAGGGTAAGGGTAAGGGTAAGGGTAAGGGTAAGGGTAAGGGTAAGGGTAAGCTTAAGGGTAAGGGTAAGGGTAAGGGTAAGCTAAAGGGTAAAAGCAAGGGTAAGGGTAAGGGTAAGGGTAAGGGTAAGGGTAAGCTTAAGGGTAAAAGCAAGGGTAAGGGTAAGGGTAAGGGTAAGGGTAAGGGTAAGGGTAAGGGTAAGGGTAAGGGTAAGCTTAAGGGTAAGGGTAAGGGTAAGGGTAAGCTTAAGGGTAAAAGCAAGGGTAAGGGTAAGGGTAAGGGTAAGGGTAAGGGTAAAGGTAAGGGTAAGCCTAAGGGTAAAAGCAAGGGTAAGGGTAAGGGTAAGGGTAAGGGTAAGGGTAAGGGTAAGGGTAAGGGTAAGGGTAAGGGTAAGGGTAAGGGTAAGGGTAAGCTTAAGGGTAAAAGCAAGGGTAAGGGTAAGGGTAAGGGTAAGGGTAAGGGTAAGGGTAAGGGTAAGGGTAAGGGTAAGGGTAAGGGTAAGGGTAAGGGTAAGGGTAAGGGTAAGGGTAAGCTTAAGGGTAAAAGCAAGGGTAAGGGTAAGGGTAAGGGTAAGGGTAAGGGTAAGGGTAAGGGTAAGGGTAAGGGTAAGGGTAAGCTTAAGGGTAAAAGCAAGGGTAAGGGTAAGGGTAAGGGTAAGGGTAAGGGTTAGGGTAAGGGTAAAGGTAAGGGTAAGCCTAAGGGTAAAAGCAAGGGTAAGGGTAAGGGTAAGGGTAAGGGTAAGGGTAAGGGTAAGGGTAAGGGTAAGGGTAAGGGTAAGAGTAAGGGTAAGGGTAAGGGTAAGATTAAGGGTAAAAGCAAGGGTAAGGGTAAGGGTAAGGGTAAGGGTAAGGGTAAGCCTAAGGGTAAAAGCAAGGGTAAGGGTAAGGTTAAGGGTAAGGGTAAGGGTAAGCTTAAGGGTAAAAGCAAGGGTAAGGGTTAGGGTAAGGGTAAGGGTAAGGGTAAGCTTGAGGGTAAAAGCAAGGGTAAGGGTAAGGGTGAGGGTAAGGGTAAGGGTAAGGGTAAGGGTAAGGGTAAAGGTAAGGGTAAGCCTAAGAGTAAAAGCAAGGGTAAGGGTAAGGGTAAGGGTAAGGGTAAGGGTAAGGGTAAGGGTAAGGGTAAGGGTAAGCTTAAGGGTAAAAGCAAGGGTAAGGATAAGGGTAAGGGTAAGGGTAAGGGTAAGGGTAAGGGTAAGGGTAAGGGTAAGGGTAAGGGTAAGCTTAAGGGTGAAAGCAAGGGTAAGGGTAAGGGTAAGGGTAAGGGTAAGGGTAAGTGTAAGGGTAAGGGTAAGGGTAAGGGTAAGGGTAAGCTTAAGGGTAAAAGCAAGGGTAAGGGTTAGGGTAAGGGTAAGGGTAAGGGTAAGGGTAAGGGTAAGCTTAAGGGTAAAAGCAAGGGTAAGGGTAAGGGTAAGGGTAAGGGTAAGGGTAAGGGTAAGGGTAAAGGTAAGGGTAAGCCTAAGGGTAAAAGCAAGGGTAAGGGTAAGGGTAAGGGTAAGGGTAAGGGTAAGGGTAAGGGTAAGGGTAAGGGTAAGGGTAAGGGTAAGGGTAAGCTTAAGGGTATAAGCAAGGGTAAGGGTGAGGGTAAGGGTGAGGGTAAGGGTAAGGGTAAGGGTAAGGGTAAGCTTAAGTATAAAAGCAAGGGTAAGGGTAAGGGTAAGGGTAAGGGTAAGGGTAAGGGTAAGGGTAAGGGTAAGGGTAAGCTTAAGGGTAAAAGCAAGGGTAAGGGTAAGGGTAAGGGTAAGGGTAAGGGTAAAGGTAAGGGTAAGGGTAAGGGTAAGGGTAAGGGTAAGGGTAAGGGTAAGGGTAAGGGTAAGGGTAAAGGTAAGGTTAAGCCTAAGGGTAAAAGCAAGGGTAAGGGTAAGAGTAAGGGTAAGGGTAAGGGTAAGGGTAAGGGTAAGGGTAAGGGTAAGGGTAAGGGTAAGGGTAAGGGTAAGGGTAAGCTTAAGGGTAAAAGCAAGGGTAAGGGTAAGGGTAAAGGTAAGGGTAAGCCTAAGGGTAAAAGCAAGGGTAAGGGTAAGGGTAAGGGTAAGTGTAAGGGTAAGCTTAAGGGTAAAAGCAAGGGTAAGGGTAAGGGTAAGGGTAAGGGTAAGCTTAAGGGTAAAAGCAAGGGTAAGGGTAAGGGTAAGGGTAAGGGTAAGGGTAAGGGTAAGGGTAAAGGTAAGGGTAAGCCTAAGGGTCAAAGCAAGGGTAAGGGTAAGGGTAAGGGTAAGGGTAAGGGTAAGGGTAAGGGTAAGGGTAAGGGTAAGCTTAAGGGTAAAAGCAAGGGTAAGGGTAAGGGTAAGGGTAAGGGTAAGGGTAAGGGTAAGGGTAAGGGTAAGGGTAAGCTTAAGGGTAAGGGTAAGGGTGAGGGTAAGGGTAAGCCTAAGGGTAAAAGCAAGGGTAAGTGTAAGGGTAAGGGTAAGGGTAAGGGTAAGCTTAAGGGTAAAAGCAAGGGTAAGGGTAAGGGTAAGGGTAAGGGTAAGGGTAAGGGTAAGCTTAAGGGTAAAAGCAAGGGTAAGGGTAAGGGTAAGGGTAAGGGTAAGGGTAAGGGTAAGGGTAAGGGTAAGGCTAAAGGTAAGGGTAAGCCTAAGGGTAAAAGCAAGGGTAAGGGTAAGGGTAAGGGTTAGGGTAAGGGTAAGGGTAAGGGTAAGGGTAAGGGTAAGGGTAAGGGTAAAGGTAAGGGTAAGGGTAAGCTTAAGGGTAAAAGCAAGGGTAAGGGTAAGGGTAAGGGTAAGGGTAAGAGTAAGAGTAAGGGTAAGGGTAAGGGTAAGCTTAAGGGTAAAAGCAAGGGTAAGGGTAAGGGTAAGGGTAAGGGTAAGGGTAAGGGTAAGGGTAAGGGTAAGGGTAAGGGTAAGCTTAAGGGTAAAAGCAAGGGTAAGGGTAAGGGTAAGGGTAAGGGTAAGGGTAAGGGTAAGGGTAAGGGTAAGGGTAAGGGTAAGGGTAAGCTTAAGGGTAAAAGCAAGGGTAAGGGTAAGGGTAAGGGTAAGGGTAAGGGTAAGGGTAATGGTAAGGGTAAAGGTAAGTGTAAGCCTAAGGGTAAAAGCAAGGGTAAGGGTAAGGGTAAGGGTAAGGGTAAGGGTAAGGTTAAGGGTAAGGGTTAGGGTAAGGGTAAGGGTAAGGGTAAGGGTAAGCTAAAGGGTAAAAGCAAGGGTAAGGGTAAGGGTAAGGGTAAGGGTAAGGGTAAGGGTAAGGGTAAGGGTAAGGGTAAGGGTAAGGGTAAGCTTAAGGGTAAGGGTAAGGGTAAGGGTAAGGGTAAGCTTAAGGGTAAAAGCAAGGGTAAGGGTAAGGGTAAGGGTAAGGGTAAGGGTAAGCTTAAGGGTAAAAGCAAGGGTAAGGGTAAGGGTAAGGGTAAGGGTAAGGGTGAGGGTAAGCTAAAGGGTAAGGGTAAGGGTAAGGGTAAAGGTAAGCTTAAGGGTAAAAGCAAGGGTAAGGGTCAGGGTAAGGGTAAGTGTAAGGGTAAGGGTAAGGGTAAGGGTAAGGGTGAGCTTAAGGGTAAAAACAAGGGTAAGGGTAAGGTTAAGGGTAAGGGTAAGGGTAAGGGTAAGTGTAAGGGTTAGCTCAAGGGTAAAAGCAAGGGTAAGGGTAAGGGTAAGGGTAAGGGTAAGGGTAAGGGTAAGGGTAAGGGTAAGGGTAAGGGTAAAGGTAAGGGTAAGCCTAAGGGTGAAAGCAAGGGTAAGGGTAAGGGTAAGGGTAAGAGTAAGGGTAAGGGTAAGGGTAAGGGTAAGCTTAAGGGTAAAAGCAAGGGTAAGGGTAAGGGTAAGGGTAAGGGTAAGCCTAAGGGTAAAAGCAAGGGTAAGGGTAAGGGTAAGGGTAAGGGTAAGGGTAAGCTTAAGGGTTAAAGCAAGGGTAAGGGTAAGGGTAAGGGTAAGGGTAAGGGTAAGGGTAAGCTTAAGGGTAAAAGCAAGGGTAAGGGTAAGGGTAAGGGTAAGGGTAAAGGTAAGGGTAAGCCTAAGGGTAAAAGCAAGGGTAAGGGTAAGGGTAAGGGTAAGGGTAAGGGTAAGGGTTAGGGTAAGGGTAAGGGTAAGGGTAAGGGTAAGGGTAAGGGTAAGGGTAAGGGTAAGGGTAAGGGTAAGGGTAAGGGTAAGGGTAAGGGTAAGGGTAAGGGTAAGGGTAAGGGTAAGGGTAAGCTTAAGGGTAAAACCAAGGGTAAGGGTAAGGGAAAGGGTAAGGGTAAGCCTAAGGGTAAAAGCAAGGGTAAGGGTAAGGGTAAGGGTAAGGGTAAGGGTGAGCTTAAGGGTAAAAGCAAGAGTAAGGGTAAGGGTAAGGGCAAGGGTAAGGGTAAGGGTAAGCTTAAGGGTAAAAGCAAGGGTAAGGGTAAAGGTAAGGGTAAGGGTAAGGGTTAGGGTAAGGGTAAGGGTAAGGGTAAGGGTAAAGGTAAGGGTAAGCCTAAGGGTAAGAGCAAGGGTAAGGGTAAGGGTAAGGGTAAGGGTAAGGGTAAGGTTAAGGATAAGGGTAAGGGTAAGCTTAAGGGTAAAAGCAAGGGTAAGTGTAAAGGTAAGGGTAAGGGTAAGGGTAAGGGTAAGGGTAAGGGTAAGGGTAAGGGTAAGCTTAAGGGTAAGGGTAAGGGTAAGGGTAAGGGTAAGCTTAAGGGTAAAAGCAAGGGTAAGGGTAAGGGTAAGGGTAAGGGTAATCTTAAGGGTAAAAGCAAGGGTAAGGGTAAGGGTAAGGGTAAGGGTAAGGGTAAGGGTAAGGGTAAGGGTAAGGGTAAGGGTAGGGGTAAGCTTAAGGGTAAGGGTAAGGGTAAGGGTAAGGGTAAGCTTAAGGGTAAAAGCAAGGGTAAGGGTAAGGGTAAGGGTAAGGGTAAGGGTAAGGGTAAGCTTAAGGGTAAGGGTAAGGGTAAGGGTAAGGGTAAGCTTAAGGGTAAAAGCAAGGGTAAGGGTAAGGGTGAGGGTAAGGGTAAGGGTAAGGGTAAGGGTAAGCTTAAGGGTAAGGGTAAGGGTGAGGGTAAGGGTAAGCTTAAGGGTAAAAGCAAGGGTAAGGGTAAGGGTAAGGGTAAGGGTAAGGGTAAGGGTAAGGGTAAGGGTAAGGGTAAGGGTAAGGGTAAGGGTAAGGGTAAGGGAAAGCTTAAGGGTAAGGGTAAGGGTAAGGGTAAGGGTAAGTTTAAGGGTAAAAGCAAGGGTAAGGGTAAGGGTAAGGGTAAGGGTAAGGGTAAGCTTAAGGGTAAAAGCAAGGGTAAGGGTAAGGGTAAGGGTAAGGGTAAGGGTAAGGGTAAGGGTAAGGGTAAGGGTAAGGGTAAGCTTAAGGGTAAATGCAAGGGTAAGGGTAAGGGTAAGGGTAAGGGTAAGGGTAAGGGTAAGGGTAAGGGTAAGGGTAAGGGTAAGGGTAAGGGTAAGGGTAAGGGTAAGGGTAAGGGTAAGCTTAAGGGTAAAAGCAAGGGTAAGGGTAAGGGTAAGGGTAAGGGTAAGGGTAAGGGTAAGCTTAAGGGTAAAAGCAAGGGTAAGGGTAAGGGTAAGGGTAAGGGTAAGGGTTAGGGTAAGGGTAAAGGTAAGGGTAAGCCTAAGGGTAAAAGCAAGGGTAAGGGTAAGGGTAAGGGTAAGGGTAAGGGTAAGGGTAAGGGTAAGGGTAAGGGTAAGGGTAAGGGTAAGAGTAAGGGTAAGGGTAAGGGTAAGGGTAAGGGTAAGCTTAAGGGTAAAAGCAAGGGTAAGTGTAAGGGTAAGGGTAAGGGTAAGCCTAAGGGTAAAAGCAAGGGTAAGGGTAAGGGTAAGGGTAAGGGTAAGGGTAAGCTTAAGGGTAAAAGCAAGGGTAAGGGTAAGGGTAAGGGTAAGGGAAGGGTAAGGGTAAGCTTAAGGGTAAAAGCAAGGGTAAGGGTAAGGGTAAGGGTAAGGGTAAGGGTAAGGGTAAGGGTAAAGGTAAGGGTAAGCCTAAGGGTAAAAGCAAGGGTAAGGGTAAGGGTAAGGGTAAGGGTAAGGGTAAGGGTAAGGGTAAGGGTAAGCTTAAGGGTAAAAGCAAGGGTAAGGGTAAGGGTAAGGGTAAGGGTAAGGGTAAGGGTAAGGGTAAGGGTAAGGGTAAGGGTAAGGGTAAGGGTAAGCTTAAGGGTAAAAGCAAGGGTAAGGGTAAGGGTAAGGGTAAGGGTAAGGGTAAGGGTAAGGGTAAGGGTAAGGGTAAGGGTAAGGGTAAGGGTAAAGGTAAGGGTAAGGGTAAGGGTAGGGGTAAGGGTAAGGGTAAGAGTAAGCTTAAGGGTAAAAGCAAGGGTAAGGGTTAGGGTAAGGGTAAGGGTAAGGGTAAATAAGGGTAAGGGTAAGCTTAAGGGTAAAAGCAAGGGAAAGGGTAAGGGTAAGGGTAAGGGTAAGGGTAAGGGTAAGGGTAACCCTTACCCTTAAGCTTACCCTTACCCTTACCCTTACCCTTACCCTTACCCTTACCCTTACCCTTACCCTTACCCTTACCCTTACCCTTGCTTTTACCCTTAAGCTTACCCTTACCCTTACCCTTAACCTTACCCTTACCCTTACCCTTACCCTTACCCTTACCCTTGCTCTTACCCTTAGGCTTACCCTTACCTTTACCCTTACCCTTACCCTTACCCTTACCCTAACCCTTACCCTTACCCTTACCTTTACCCTTACCCTTGCTTTTACCCTTAAGCTTACCCTTACCCTTACCCTTGCCCTTACCCTTACCCTTACTCTTGCTTTTACCCTTAAGCTTACCCTTACCCTTACCCTTACCCTTGCTTTTACCCTTAGGCTTACCCTTACCCTTTCCCTTACCCTTACCCTTGCTTTTACCCTTAAGCTTACCCTTACCCTTACCCTTACCCTTACCCTTACCCTTACCCTTACCCTTACCCTTACCCTTACCCTTACCCTTACCCTTACCCTTCTCTTACCCTTACCCTTACCCTTACCCTTACCCTTACCCTTACCCTTACCCTTACCCTTACCCTAACCCTAACCCTTACCCTTACCCTTACCCTTACCCTTGCTTTTACCCTTAGGCTTACCCTTACCTTTACCCTTACCCTTACCCTTACCCTTACCCTTGCTTTTACCCTTAAGCTTACCCTTACCCTTACCCTTACCCTTACCCTTACCCTTACCCTTGCTTTAACCCTTAAGCTTACCCTTACCCTTACCCTTACCCTTACCCTTACCCTTGCTTTTACCCTTAGGCTTACCCTTACCCTTACCCTTACCCTTACCCTTGCTTTTACCCTTAAGCTTACCCTTACCCTTACCCTTACCCTTACTCTTACCCTTACCCTTACCCTTACCCTTACCCTTGCTTTCACCCTTAGGCTTACCCTTACCTTTACCCTTACCCTTACCCTTACCCTTACCCTTACCCTTACCCTTACCCTTACCCTTACCCTTACCCTTGCTTTTACCCTTGAGCTAACCCTTACCCTTACCCTTACCCTTACCCTTAACCTTACCCTTACCCTTGCTTTTACCCTTAAGCTCACCCTTACCCTTACCCTTACCCTTACCCTTACACTTACCCTTACCCTGACCCTTACCCTTGCTTTTACCCTTAAGCTTACCCTTACCCTTACCCTTACCCTTACCCTTTAGCTTACCCTTACCCTTACCCTTACCCTTACCCTTACCCTTACCCTTACCCTTGCTTTTACCCTTAAGCTTACCCTTACCCTTACCCTTACCCTTACCCTTACCCTTACCCTTGCTTTTACCCTTAAGCTTACCCTTACCCTTACCCTTACCCTTACCCTTAAGCTTACCCTTACCCTTACCCTTACCCTTACCCTTACCCTTACCCTTACCCTTGCTTTTACCCTTTAGCTTACCCTTACCCTTACCCTTACCCTTACCCTAACCCTTACCCTTAACCTTACCCTTACCCTTACCCTTACCCTTACCCTTACCCTTACCCTTGCTTTTACCCTTAGGCTTACCCTTACCTTTACCCTTACCATTACCCTTACCCTTACCCTTACCCTTACCCTTACCCTTACCCTTGCTTTTACCCTTAAGCTTACCCTTACCCTTACCCTTACCCTTACCCTTACCCTTACCCTTACCCTTACCCTTACCCTTACCCTTACCCTTACCCTTGCTTTTACCCTTAAGCTTACCCTTACCCTTACCCTTACCCTTACCCTTACCCTTACCCTTACCCTTACCCTTACCCTTACCCTTACCCTTACCCTTGCTTTTACCCTTAAGCTTACCCTTACCCTTACCCTTACTCTTACTCTTACCCTTACCCTTACCCTTACCCTTGCTTTTACCCTTAAGCTTACCCTTACCCTTACCTTTACCCTTACCCTTACCCTTACCCTTACCCTTACCCTTACCCTTACCCTTACCCTTACCCTTACCCTTGCTTTTACCCTTAGGCTTACCCTTACCTTTAGCCTTACCCTTACCCTTACCCTTACCCTTACCCTTACCCTTACCCTTACCCTTGCTTTTACCCTTAAGCTTACCCTTACCCTTACCCTTACCCTTACCCTTACCCTTACCCTTGCTTTTACCCTTAAGCTTACCCTTACCCTTACCCTTACCCTCACACTTACCCTTGCTTTTACCCTAAGGCTTACCCTTACCCTCACCCTTACCCTTACCCTTAAGCTTACCCTTACCCTTACCCTTACCCTTACCCTTACCCTTACCCTTACCCTTACCCTTACCCTTGCTTTTACCCTTAAGCTTACCCTTACCCTTACCCTTACCCTTACCCTTACCCTTACCCTTACCCTTACCCTTACCCTTGCTTTGACCCTTAGGCTTACCCTTACCTTTACCCTTACCCTTACCCTTACCCTTACCCTTACCCTTACCCTTACCCTTGCTTTTACCCTTAAGCTTACCCTTACCCTTACCCTTACCCTTACCCTTGCTTTTACCCTTAAGCTTACCCTTACCCTTACCCTTACCCTTACCCTTACCCTTGCTTTTACCCTTAGGCTTACCCTTACCTTTACCCTTACCCTTACCCTTGCTTTTACCCTTAAGCTTACCCTTACCCTTACCCTTACCCTTACCCTTACCCTTACCCTTACCCTTACCCTTACCCTTACCCTTACCCTTACCCTTACCCTTACCCTTGCTTTTACCCTTAGGCTTAACCTTACCTTTACCCTTACCCTTACCCTTACCCTTACCCTTACCCTTACCCTTACCCTTACCCTTACCCTTACCCTTACCCTTACCCTTACCCTTACCCTTACCCTTACCCTTACCCTTACCCTTGCTTTTACCCTTAAGCTTACCCTTACCCTTACCCTTACCCTTACCCTTACCCTTACCCTTACCCTTACCCTTACCCTTGCTTTTATACTTAAGCTTACCCTTACCCTTACCCTTACCCTCACCCTTACCCTCACCCTTACCCTCACCCTTACCCTTGCTTATACCCTTAAGCTTACCCTTACCCTTACCCTTACCCTTACCCTTACCCTTACCCTTACCCTTACCCTTACCCTTACCCTTACCCTTACCCTTGCTTTTACCCTTAGGCTTACCCTTACCTTTACCCTTACCCTTACCCTTACCCTTACCCTTACCCTTACCCTTACCCTTACCCTTGCTTTTACCCTTAAGCTTACCCTTACCCTTACCCTTACCCTTACCCTTACCCTAACCCTTACCCTTGCTTTTACCCTTAAGCTTACCCTTACCCTTACCCTTACCCTTACCCTTACCCTTACCCTTACCCTTACCCTTACCCTTACCCTTACCCTTACCCTTGCTTTTACCCTTAAGCTCACCCTTACCCTTACCCTTACCCTTACCCTTACCCTTACCCTTACCCTTACCCTTACCCTTATCCTTACCCTTGCTTTTACCCTTAAGCTTACCCTTACCCTTACCCTTACCCTTACCCTTACCCTTACCCTTACCCTTACCCTTACCCTTACCCTTACCCTTACCCTTGCTTTTACTCTTAGGCTTACCCTTACCTTTACCCTTACCCTTACCCTTACCCTTACCCTCACCCTTACCCTTACCCTTGCTTTTACCCTTAAGCTTACCCTTACCCTTACCCTTACCCTAACCCTTACCCTTGCTTTTACCCTTAAGCTTACCCTTACCCTTACCCTTAACCTTACCCTCACCCTTGCTTTTACCCTTAGGCTTACCCTTACCCTTACCCTTACCCTTACCCTTGCTTTTACCCTTAAGCTTACCCTTACCCTTACCCTTACCCTTACCCTTACCCTTACCCTTACCCTTACCCTTACCCTTACCCTTACCCTTACCCTTGCTTTTACCCTTAGGCTTACCCTTACCTTTACCCTTACCCTAACCCTTACCCTTACCCTTACCCTTACCCTTACCCTTGCTTTTACCCTTAAGCTTACCCTTACCCTTACCCTTACCCTTACCCTTACCCTTACCCTTACCCTTACCCTTACCCTTACCCTTACCCTTACCCTTACCCTTGCTTTTACCCTTAAGCTTACCCTTACCCTTACCCTTACCCTTACCCTTACCCTTACCCTTACCCCTACCCTTACCCTTACCCTTGCTTTTACCCTTAAGCTTACCCTTACCCTTACCCTTACCCTTACCCTTACCCTTACCCTTACCCTTACCCTTACCCTTACCCTTACCCTTACCCTTACCCTTACCCTTGCTTTTACCCTTAGGCTTACCCTTACCTTTACCCTTACCCTTACCCTTACCCTTACCCTTACCCTTGCTTTTACCCTTAAGCTTACCCTTACCCTTACCCTTACCCTTAAGCTTACCCTTACCCTTACCCTTACCCTTACCCTTACCCTTACCCTTACCCTTACCCTTACCCTTGCTTTTACCCTTAAGCTTTCCCTTACCCTTACCCTTACCCTTACCCTTACCCTTGCTTTTACCCTTAAGCTTACCCTTACCCTTACCCTTACCCTTAAGCTTACCCTTACCCTTACCCTTACCCTTACCCTTACCCTTACCCTTACCCTTACCCTTACCCTTACCCTTGCTTTTACCCTTAAGCTTACCCTTACCCTTACCCTTACCCTTACCCTTAAGCTTACCCTTACCCTTACCCTTACCCTTACCCTTACCCTTAACCTTACCCTTGCTTTTACCCTTAAGCTTACCCTTACCCTTACCCTTACCCTTACCCTTAAGCTTACCCTCACCCTTACCCTTACCCTTACCCTTACCCTTGCTTTTACCCTTGAGCTTACCCTTACCCTTACCCTTACCCTTACCCTTAAGCTTACCCTTACCCTTACCCTTACCCTTACCCTTACCCTTACCCTTACCCTTACCCTTACCCTTACCCTTGCTTTTACCCTTAAGCTTACCCTTACCCTTACCCTTACCCTTGCTTTTACCCTTAAGCTTACCCTTACCCTTACCCTTACCCTTACCCTTAAGCTTACCCTTACCCTTACCCTTACCCTTACCCTTACCCTTACCCTTACCCTTACCCTTACCCTTACCCTTACCCTTACCCGTACCCTTACCCTTGCTTTTACCCTTAAGCTTACCCTTACCCTTACCCTTACCCTTACCCTTACCCTTACCCTTACCCTTACCCTTACCCTTACCCTTACCCTTACCCTTGCTTTTACCCTTAGGCTTACCCTAACCTTTACCCTTACCTTTATCCTTACCCTTACCCTTACCCTTACCCTTACCCTTACCCTTGCTTTTACCCTTAAGCTTACCCTTACCCTTACCCTTACCCTTACCCTTACCCTTACCCTTACCCTTGCTTTACCCTTAAGCTTACCCTTACCCTTACCCTTACCCTTACCCTTACCCTTGCTTTTACCCTTAGGCTTACCCTTACCCTTACCCTTACCCTTGCTTTTACCCTTAAGCTTACCCTTACCCTTACCCTTACCCTTACCCTTACCCTTACCCTTACCCTTACCCTTACCCTTACCCTTACCCTTACCCTTACCCTTACCCTTGCTTTTACCCTTAGGCTTACCCTTACCTTTACCCTTACCCTTACCCTTACCCTTACCCTTACCCTTGCTTTTACCCTTAAGCTTACCCTTACCCTTACCCTTACCCTTACCCTTACCCTTACCCTTACCCTTACCCTTGCTTTTACCCTTAAGCTTACCCTTACCCTTACCCTTACCCTTACCCTTACCCTTACCCTTACCCTTACCCTTACCCTCACCCTTGCTTTTACCCTTAAGCTTACCCTTACCCTTACCCTTACCCTTACCCTTACCCTTACCCTTGCTTTTACCCTTAGGCTTACCCTTACCCTTACCCTTACCCTTACCCTTACCCTTGCTTTTACCCTTAGGCTTACCCTTACCCTTACCCTTACCCTTGCTTTTACCCTTAAGCTTACCCTTACCCTTACCCTTACCCTTACTCTTACCCTTACCCTTACCCTTACCCTTACCCTTGCTTTTACCCTTAGGCTTACCCTTACCTTTACCCTTACCCTTACCCTTACCCTTACCCTTACCCTTACCCTTACCCTTACCCTTACCCTTGCTTTTACCCTTAAGCTTACCCTTACCCTTACCCTTACCCTTACCCTTACACTTACCCTTACCCTTACCCTTACCCTTGCTTTTCCCCTTAAGCTCACCCTT
The DNA here is from genome assembly GCA_958510865.1 of Myrrha octodecimguttata. Taxonomy (NCBI): domain Eukaryota; kingdom Metazoa; phylum Arthropoda; class Insecta; order Coleoptera; family Coccinellidae; genus Myrrha; species Myrrha octodecimguttata. The sequence continues at coordinate 71,576 of CAUEHS010000407.1, forward strand.
ACCCTTACCCTTACCCTTACCCTTACTCTTACCCTTACTCTTGCTTTTACCCTTAAGCTTACCCTTACCCTTACCCTTACCCTTACCCTTAAGCTTACCCTTACCCTTACCCTTACCCTTACCCTTACCCTTACCCTTACCCTTGCTTTTACCCTTAAGCTTACCCTTACCCTTACCCTTACCCTTACCCTTACCCTTGCTTTTACCCTTAAGCTTACCCTTACCCTTACCCTTACCCTTACCCTTACCCTTAAGCTTACCCTTACCCTTACCTTTACCCTTACACTTACCCTTACCCTTACCCTTGCTTTTACCCTTAAGCTTACCCTTACCCTTACCCTTACCCTTACCCTTACCCTTACCCTTACCCTTACCCTTACCCTTACCCTTACCCTTACCCTTACCCTTACCCTTGCTTTTACCCTTAGGCTTACCCTTACCTTTACCCTTACCATTACCCTTACCCTTACCCTTACCCTTACCCTTACCCTTACCCTTGCTTTTACCCTTAAGCTTACCCTTACCCTTACCCTTACCCTTACCCTTACCCTTACCCTTACCCTTACCCTTACCCTTACCCTTACCCTTACCCTTACCCTTACCCTTACCCTTACCCTTACCCTTACCCTTGCTTTTACCCTTAAGCTTACCCTTACCCTTACCCTTACCCTTACCCTTACCCTTACCCTTGCTTTTACCCTTAAGCTTACCCTTACCCTTACTCTTACCCCTACCCTTACCCTTACCCTTACCCTTACCCTTACCCTTACCCTTACCCTTGCTTTTACCCTTAGGCTTACCCCCACCTTTACCCTTACCCTTACCCTTACCCTTACCCTTACCCTTACCCTTACCCTTACCCTTGCTTTTACCCTTAAGCTTACCCTTACCCTTACCCTTACCCTTACCCTTAGCCTTACCCTTACCCTTGCTTTTACCCTTAAGCTTACCCTTTCCCTTACCCTTACCCTTACCCTTACCCTTGCTTTTACCCTTAGGCTTACCCTTACCCTTACCCTTACCCTTACCCTTAAGCTTACCCTTACCCTTACCCTTACCCTTACCTTTACCCTTACCCTTACCCTTACCCTTACCCTTGCTTTTACCCTTAAGCTTACCCTTACCCTTACCCTTACCCTTACCCTTACCCTTACCCTTACCTTTACCCTTACCCTTACCCTTACCCTTACCCTTACCCTTAACCTTACCCTTACCCTTACCCTTACCCTTACTTAGGGTAAGGGTAAGGATAAGCTTAAGGGTAAAAGCAAGGGTAAGGGTAAGGGTAAGGGTAAGGGTAAGGGTAAGGGTAAGGGTAAGGGTAAGGGTAAGGGTAAGGGTAAGGGTAAGCTTAAGGGTAAGGGTAAGGGTAAGGGTAAGGGTAAGCTTAAGGGTAAAAGCAAGGGTAAGGGTAAGGGTAAGGGTAAGGGTAAGGGTAAGGGTAAGCTTAAGGGTAAGGGTAAGATTAAGGGTAAGGGTAAGCTTAAGGGTAAAAGCAAGGGTGAGGTTAAGGGTAAGGGTAAGGGTAAGGGTAAGGGTAAGGGTAAGCTTAAGGGTAAGGGTAAGGGTAAGGGTAAGGGTAAGCTTAAGGGTAAAAGCAAGGGTAAGGGTAAGGGTAAGGGTAAGGGTAAGGGTAAGGGTAAGGGTAAGGGTAAGGGTAAGGGTAAGGGTAAGGGTAAGGGTAAGGGTAAGGGTAAGGGTAATGGTAAGGGTAAGGGTAAGGGTAAGGGTAAGCTTAAGGGTAAGGGTAAGGGTAAGGGTAAGCTTGAGGGTAAAAGCAAGGGTAAGGGTAAGGGTAAGGGTAAGGGTAAGGGTAAGCTTAAGGGTAAAAGCAAGGGTAAGGGTAAGGGTAAGGGTAAGGGTAAGGGTAAGGGTAAGGGTAAGCTTAAGGGTAAGGGTAAGGGTAAGGGTAAGCTTAAGGGTAAAAGCAAGGGTAAGGGTAAGGGTAAGGGTAAGGGTAAGGGTAAAGGTAAGGGTAAGCCTAAGGGTAAAAGCAAGGGTAAGGGTAAGGGTAAGGGTAAGGGTAAGGGTAAGGGTAATGGTAAGGGTAAGGGTAAGGGTAAGCTTAAGGGTAAAAGCAAGGGTAAGGGTAAGGGTAAGGGTAAGGGTAAGGGTAAGGGTAAGGGTAAGGGTAAGGGTAAGGGTAAGCTTAAGGGTAAAAGCAAGGGTAAGGGTAAGGGTAAGGGTAAGGGTAAGGGTAAGGGTAAGGGTAAGGGTAAGGGTAAGGGTAAGGGTAAGCTCAAGGGTAAAAGCAAGGGTAAGGGTAAGGGTAAGGGTAAGGGTAAGCCTAAGGGTAAAAGCAAGGGTAAGATTAAGGTTAAGGGTAAGGGTAAGGGTAAGCTTAAGGGTAAAAGCAAGGGTAAGGGTAAGGGTAAGGGTAAGGGTAAGGGTAAGCTTAAGGGTAAAAGCAAGGGTAAGGGTAAGGGTGAGGGTAAGGGTAAGGGTAAGGGTAAGGGTAAAGGTAAGGGTAAGCCTAAGAGTAAAAGCAAGGGTAAGGGTAAGGGTGAGGGTAAGGGTAAGGGTAAGGGTAAGGGTAAGGGTAAGGGTAAGGGTAAGAGTAAGGGTAAGGGTAAGGGTAAGCTTAAGGGGAAAAGCAAGGGTAAGGGTAAGGGTAAGGGTAAGGGTAAGCCTAAGGGTAAAAGCAAGGGTAAGATTAAGGTTAAGGGTAAGGGTAAGGGTAAGCTTAAGGGTAAAAGCAAGGGTAAGGGTAAGGGTAAGGGTAAGGGTAAGGGTAAGCTTAAGGGTAAAAGCAAGGGTAAGGGTAAGGGTGAGGGTAAGGGTAAGGGTAAGGGTAAGGGTAAAGGTAAGGGTAAGCCTAAGAGTAAAAGCAAGGGTAAGGGTAAGGGTAAGGGTAAGGGTAAGGGTAAGGGTAAGGGTAAGGGTAAGGGTAAGCTTAAGGGTAAAAGCAAGGGTAAGGATAAGGGTAAGGGTAAGGGTAAGGGTAAGGGTAAGGGTAAGGGTAAGGGTAAGCTTAAGGGTAAAAGCAAGGGTAAGGGTAAGGGTAAGGGTGAGGGTAAGGGTAAGGGTAAGGGTAAGGGTAAGGGTAAGGGTAAGGGTAAGGGTAAGCTTAAGGGTGAAAGCAAGGGTAAGGGTTAGGGTAAGGGTAAGGGTAAGGGTAAGGGTAAGGGTAAGCTTAAGGGTAAAAGCAATGGTAAGGGTAAGGGTAAGGGTAAGGGTAAGGGTAAGGGTAAAGGTAAGGGTGAGCCTAAGGGTAAAAGCAAGGGTAAGGGTAAGGGTAAGGGTAAGGGTAAGGGTAAGGGTAAGGGAAAGGGTAAGGGTAAGGGTAAGGGTAAGGGTAAGGGTAAGGGTAAGTGTAAGGGTAAGCTTAAGGGTATAAGCAAGGGTAAGGGTAAGGGTAAGGGTGAGGGTAAGGGTAAGGGTAAGGGTAAGGGTAAGCTTAAGGGTAAAAGCAAGGGTAAGGGTAAGGGTAAGGGTAAGGGTAAGGGTAAGGGTAAGGGTAAGCTTAAGGGTAAAAGCAAGGGTAAGGGTTAGGGTAAGGGTAAGGGTAAGGGTAAGGGTAAGGGTAAGGGTAAGGGTAATGGTAAGGGTAAAGGTAAGGTTAAGCCTAAGGGTAAAAGCAAGGGTAAGGGTAAGGGTAAGGGTAATGGTAAGGGTAAGGGTAAGGGTAAGGGTAAGGGTAAGGGTAAGGGTAAGGGTGAGGGTAAGGGTAAGGGTAAGGGTAAGGGTAAGCTTAAGGGTAAAAGCAAGGGTAAGGGTAAGGGTAAGGGTAAGGGTAAGCCTAAGGGTAAAAGCAAGGGTAAGGGTAAGGGTAAGGGTAAGGGTAAGGGTAAGCTTAAGGGTAAAAGCAAGGGTAAGGGTAAGGGTAAGGGTAAGGGTAAGGGTAAGGGTAAGCTTAAGGGTAAAAGCAAGGGTAAGGGTTAGGGTAAGGGTAAGGGTAAGGGTAAGGGTAAGGGTAAGGGTAAGGGTAAGGGTAAAGGTAAGGGTAAGCCTAAGGGTCAAAGCAAGGGTAAGGGTAAGGGTAAGGGTAAGGGTAAGGGTAAGGGTAAGGGTAAGGGTAAGGGTAAGGGTAAGGGTAAGCTTAAGGGTAAAAGCAAGGGTAAGGGTAAGGGTAAGGGTAAGGGTAAGGGTAAGGGTAAGGGTAAGGGTAAGGGTAAGGGTAAGCTTAAGGGTAAGGGTAAGGGTAAGGGTAAGGGTAAGCCTACCCTTACCCTTACCCTTACCCTTACCCTTACCCTTACCCTTACCCTTATCCTTACCCTTGCTTTTACCCTTAAGCTTACCCTTACCCTTACCCTTACCCTTACCCTTACCCTTACCCTTACCCTTACCCTTACCCTTGCTTTTACTCTTAGGCTTACCCTTACCTTCACCCTTACCCTTACCCTTACCCTTACCCTCACCCTTTCCCTTACCCTTGCTTTTACCCTTAAGCTTACCCTTACCCTTACCCTTACCCTTACCCTTACCCTTGCTTTTACCCTTAAGCTTACCCTTACCCTTACCCTTAACCTTACCCTTACCCTTGCTTTTACCCTTAGGCTTACCCTTACCCTTACCCTTACCCTTACCCTTGCTTTTACCCTTAAGCTTACCCTTACCCTTACCCTTACTCTTACCCTTACCCTTACCCTTACCCTTACCCTTACCCTTACCCTTACCCTTACCCTTGCCCTTGCTTTTACCCTTAGGCTTACCCTTACCTTTACCCTTACCCTAACCCTTACCCTTACCCTCACCCTTACCCTTACCCTTGCTTTTACCCTTAAGCTCACCCTTACCCTTACCCTTACCCTTACCCTTACCCTTACCCTTACCCTTACCCTTACCCTTACCCTTACCCTTACCCTTACCCTTACCCTTACCCTTACCCTTGCTTTTACCCTTAAGCTTACCCTTACCCTTACCCTTACCCTTACCCTTACCCTTACCCTTACCCTTACCCTTGCTTTTACCCTTAAGCTTACCCTTACCCTTACCCTTACCCTTACCCTTACCCTTACCCTTACCCTTACCCTTACCCTTGCTTTTACCCTTAGGCTTACACTTACCTTTACCCTTACCCTTACCCTTTCCCTTACCCTTACCCTTGCTTTTACCCTTAAGCTTACCCTTACCCTTACCCTTACCCTTAAGCTTACCCTTACCCTTACCCTTACCCTTACCCTCACTTTTACCCTTACCCTTACCCTTACCCTTACCCTTACCCTTGCTTTTACCCTTAAGCTTACCCTTACCCTTACCCTTACCCTTACCCTTACCCTTGCTTTTACCCTTAAGCTTACCCTTACCCTTACCCTTACCCTTAAGCTTACCTTTACCCTTACCCTTACCCTTACCCTTACCCTTACCCTTACCCTTACCCTTACCCTTACCCTTACCCTTGCTTTTACCCTTAAGCTTACCCTTACCCTTACCCTTACCCTTACCCTTAAGCTTACCCTTACCCTTACCCTTACCCTTACCCTTACCCTTAACCTTACCCTTGCTTTTACCCTTAAGCTTACCCTTACCCTTACCCTTACCCTTACCCTTAAGCTCACCCTTACCCTTACCCTTACCCTTACCCTTACCCTTACCCTTGCTTTTACCCTTAAGCTTACCCTTACCCTTACCCTTACCCTTACCCTTAAGCTTACCCTTACCCTTACCCTTAGCAAGGGTAAGGGTAAGGGTAAGGGTGAGGGTAAGGGTAAGGGTAAGGGTAAGGGTAAGGGTAAGGGTAAGGGTAAGCTTAAGGGTAAAAGCAAGGGTAAGGGTAAGGGTAAGGGTAAGGGTAAGGGTAAGGGTAAGGGTAAGCTTAAGGGTAAGGGTAAGGGTAAGGGTAAGGGTAAGCTTAAGGGTAAAAGCAAGGGTAAGGGTAAGGGTAAGGGTAAGGGTAAGGGTGAAAGCAAGGGTAAGGGTAAGGGTAAGGGTAAGGGTAAGGGTAAGGGTAAGGGTAAGGGTAAGGGTAAGGGTGAGGGTAAGGGTAAGGGTAAGGGTAAGGGTAAGGGTAAGGGTAAGGGTAAGGGTAAGCTTAAGGGTAAAAGCAAGGGTAAGGGTAAGGGTAAGGGTAAGGGTAAGGGTAAGGGTAAGCTTAAGGGTAAGGGTAAGGGTAAGGGTAAGGGTAAGCTTAAGGGTAAAAGCAAGGGTAAGGGTAAGGGTAAGGGTAAGGGTAAGGGTAAGGGTAAGGGTGAAAGCAAGGGTAAGGGTAAGGGTAAGGGTAAGGGTAAGGGTAAGGGTAAGGGTAAGGGTAAGGGTAAGGGTAAGGGTAAGGGTAAGGGTGAGGGTAAGCTTAAGAGTAAGGGTAAGGGTAAGGGTAAGCTTAAGGGTAAAAGCAAGGGTAAGGGTAAGGGTAAGGGTAAGGGTAAGGGTAAAGGTAAGGGTAAGCCTAAGGGTAAAAGCAAGGGTAAGGGTAAGGGTAAGGGTAAGGGTAAGGGTAAGGGTAAGGGTAAGGGTAAGGGTAAGGGTAAGGGTAAGCTTAAGGGTAAAAGCAAGGGTAAGGGTAAGGGTAAGGGTAGGGGTAAGGGTAAGGGTAAGGGTAAGGTTAAGGGTAAGGGTAAGCTTAAGGGTGAAAGCAAGGGTAAGGGTAAGGGTAAGGGTAAGGGTAAGGGTAAGGGTAAGGGTAAGAGTAAGGGTAAGGGTAAGGGTAAGCTTAAGGGTAAAAGCAAGGGTAAGGGTAAGGGTAAGGGTAAGGGTAAGGGTAAGGGTAAGGGTAAGGGTAAGGGTTAGGGTAAGGGTACAGGTAGGGGTAAGCCTAAGGGTAAAAGCAAGGGTAAGGGTAAGGGTAAGGGTAAGGGTAAGGGAAAGGGTAAGGGTAAGGGTAAGGGTAAGAGTAAGGGTAAGGGTAAGGGTAAGCTTAAGGGTAAAAGCAAGGGTAAGGGTAAGGGTAAGGGTAAGGGTAAGCCTAAGGGTAAAAGCAAGGGTAAGGCTAAGGTTAAGGGTAAGGGTAAGGGTAAGCTTAAGGGTAAAAGCAAGGGTAAGGGTAAGGGTAAGGGTAAGGGTAAGGGTAAGCTTAAGGGTAAAAGCAAGGGTAAGGGTAAGAGTGAGGGTAAGGGTAAGGGTAAGGGTAAGGGTAAAGGTAAGGGTAAGCCTAAGAGTAAAAGCAAGGGTAAGGGTAAGGGTAAGGGTAAGGGTAAGGGTAAGGGTAAGGGTAAGGGTAAGGGTAAGCTTAAGGGTAAAAGCAAGGGTAAGGATAAGGGTAAGGGTAAGGGTAAGGGTAAGGGTAAGCTTAAGGGTAAAAGCAAGGGTAAGGATAAGGGTAAGGGTAAGGGTAAGGGTAAGGGTAAGGGTAAGGGTAAGGGTAAGCTTAAGGGTAAGGGTAAGGGTAAGGGTAAGGGTAAGGGTAAGGGTAAGGGTAAGGGTAAGGGTAAGGGTAAGCTTAAGGGTAAAAGCAAGGGTAAGGGTTAGGGTAAGGGTAAGGGTAAGGGTAAGGGTAAGGGTAAGGGTAAGCTTAAGGGTAAAAGCAAGGGTAAGGGTAAGGGTAAGGGTAAGGGTAAAGGTAAGGGTAAGCCTAAGGGTAAAAGCAAGGGTAAGGGTAAGGGGAAGGGTAAGGGTAAGGGTAAGGGTAAGGGTAAGGGTGAGGGTAAGGGTAAGGGTAAGGGTAAGCTTAAGGGTATAAGCAAGGGTAAGGGTAAGGGTAAGGGTGAGGGTAAGGGTAAGGGTAAGGGTAAGGGTAAGCTTAAGGGTAAAAGCAAGGGTAAGGGTAAGGGTTAGGGTAAGGGTAAGGGTAAGGGTGAGGGTAAGGGTAAGCTTAAGGGTAAAAGCAAGGGTAAGGGTAAGGGTAAGGGTAAGGGTAAGGGTAAGGGTAAGGGTAAGGGTAAGGGTAAGGGTAAGGGTAAGGGTAAAGGTAAGGGTAAGGGTATGGGTAAAGGTAAGGTTAAGCCTAAGGGTAAAAGCAAGTGTAAGGGTAAGGGTAAGGGTAAGGGTGAGGGTAATGGTAAGGGTAAGGGTAAGGGTAAGGGTAAGGGTAAAGGTAAGGTTAAGCCTAAGGGTAAAAGCAAGGGTAAGGGTAAGGGTAAGGGTAAGGGTAAGGGTGAGGGTAAGGGTAAGGGTAAGGGTAAGGGTAAGGGTAAGGGTAAGGGTAAGGGTAAGGGTAAGCTTAAGGGTAAAAGCAAGGGTAAGGGTAAGGGTAAGGGTAAGGGTGAGCCTAAGGGTAAAAGCAAGGGTAAGGGTAAGGGTAAGCTTAAGGGTAAAAGCAAGGGTAAGGGTAAGGGTAAGGGTAAGGGTAAGGGTAAGGGTAAGGGTAAGGGTAAGCTTAAGGGTAAAAGCAAGGGTAAGGGTAAGGGTAAGGGTAAGGGTAAGGGTAAGGGTAAGGGTAAGGGTAAGGGTACGGGTAAGGGTAAGGCTAAGGGTAAAGGTAAGGGTAAGCCTAAGGGTCAAAGCAAGGGTAAGGGTAAGGGTAAGGGTAAGGGTAAGGGTAAGGATAAGGGTAAGGGTAAGGGTAAGGGTAAGGGTAAGGGTAAGGGTAAGCTTAAGGGTAAAAGCAAGGGTAAGGGTAAGGGTAAGGGTAAGGGTAAGGGTAAGGGTAAGGGTAAGGGTAAGGGTAAGGGTAAGCTTAAGGGTAAGGGTAAGGGTAAGGGTAAGGGTAAGCCTAAGGGTAAAAGCAAGGGTAAGTGTAAGGGTAAGGGTTAGGGTAAGGGTAAGCTTAAGGGTTAAAGCAAGGGTAAGGGTAAGGGTAAGGGTAAGGGTAAGGGTAAGGGTAAGGGTAAGGGTAAGCTTAAGGGTAAAAGCAAGGGTAAGGGTAAGGGTAAGGGTAAGGGTAAGGGTAAGGCTAAAGGTAAGGGTAAGCCTAAGGGTAAAAGCAAGGGTAAGGGTAAGGGTAAGGGTAAGGGTAAGGGTAAGGGTAAGGGTAAGGGTAAGGGTAAGGGTAAGGGTAAAGGTAAGGGTAAGGGTAAGCTTAAGGGTAAAAGAAAGGGTAAGGGTAAGGGTAAGGGTAAGGGTAAGAGTAAGGGTAAGGGTAAGGGTAAGCTTAAGGGTAAAAGCAAGGGTAAGGGTAAGGGTAAGGGTAAGGGTAAGGGTAAGGGTAAGGGTAAGGGTAAGGGTAAGGGTAAGGGTAAGCGTAAGGGTAAGGGTAAGCTTAAGGGTAAAAGCAAGGGTAAGGGTAAGGGTAAGGGTAAGGGTAAGGGTAAGGGTAAGGGTAAGGGTAAGGGTAAAGGTAAGGGTAAGCTTAAGGGTAAAAGCAAGGGTAAGGGTAAGGGTAAGGGTAAGGGTAAGGGTAAGGGTAATGGTAAGGGTAAAGGTAAGGGTAAGCCTAAGGGTAAAAGCAAGGGTAAGGGTAAGGGTAAGGGTAAGGGTAAGGGTAAGGTTAAGGGTAAGGGTTAGGGTAAGGGTAAGGGTAAGGGTAAGGGTAAGCTTAAGGGTAAAAGCAAGGGTAAGGGTAAGGGTAAGGGTAAGGGTAAGGGCAAGGGTAAGCTTAAGGGTAAGGGTAAGGGTAAGGGTAAGGGTAAGCTTAAGGGTAAAAGCAAGGGTAAGGGTAAGGGTAAGGGTAAGGGTAAGGGTAAGCTTAAGGGTAAAAGCAAGGGTAAGGGTAAGGGTAAGGGTAAGGGTAAGGGTAAGGGTGAGGGTAAGCTTAAGGGTAAGGGTAAGGGTAAGGGTAAGGGTAAGCTTAAGGGTAAAAGCAAGGGTAAGGGTCGGGGTAAGGGTAAGTGTAAGGGTAAGGGTAAGGGTAAGGGTAAGGGTGAGCTTAAGGGTAAAAGCAAGGGTAAGGGTAAGGTTAAGGGTAAGGGTAAGGGTAAGGGTAAGGGTAAGGGTAAGGGTTAGCTTAAGGGTAAAAGCAAGGGTAAGGGTAAGGGTAAGGGTCAGGGTAAGGGTAAGGGTAAGGGTAAGGGTAAGGGTAAGGGTAAAGGTAAGGGTAAGCCTAAGGGTAAAAGCAAGGGTAAGGGTAAGGGTAAGGGTAAGAGTAAGGGTAAGGGTAAGGGTAAGGGTAAGCTTAAGGGTAAAAGCAAGGGTAAGGGTAAGGGTAAGGGTAAGGGTAAGCCTAAGGGTAAAAGCAAGGGTAAGGGTAAGGGTAAGGGTAAGGGTAAGGGTAAGCTTAAGGGTAAAAGCAAGGGTAAGGGTAAGGGTAAGGGTAAGGGTAAGGGTAAGGGTAAGCTTAAGGGTAAAAGCAAGGGTGAGGGTAAGGGTAAGGGTAAGGGTAAGGGTAAGGGTAAGGGTAAAGGTAAGGGTAAGCCTAAGGGTAAAAGCAAGGGTAAGGGTAAGGGTAAGGGTAAGGGTAAGGGTTAGGGTAAGGGTAAGGGTAAGGGTAAGGGTAAGGGTAAGGGTAAGGGTAAGGGTAAGGGTAAGGGTAAGGGTAAGGGTAAGGGTAAGGGTAAGGGTAAGGGTAAGCCTAAGGGTAAAAGCAAGGGTAAGGGTAAGGGTAAGGGTAAGGGTAAGGGTAAGGTTAAGGGTAAGGGTAAGGGTAAGCTTAAGGGTAAAAGCAAGGGTAAGGGTAAGGGTAAGGGTAAGGGTAAGGGTAAGGGTAAGGGTAAGGGTAAGGGTAAGGGTAAGGGTAAGGGTAAGGGTAAGGGTAAGGGTAAGCTTAAGGGTAAAAGCAAGGGTAAGGGTAAGGGAAAGGGTAAGGGTAAGCCTAAGGGTAAAAGCAAGTGTAAGGGTAAGGGTAAGGGTAAGGGTAAGGGTAAGGGTAAGCTTAAGGGTAAAAGCAAGAGTAAGGGTAAGGGTAAGGGTAAGGGTAAGGGTAAGCTTAAGGGTAAAAGCAAGGGTAAGGGTAAAGGTAAGGGTAAGGGTAAGGGTAAGGGTAAGGGTAAGGGTAAGGGTAAGGGTAAAGGTAAGGGTAAGCCTAAGGGTAAAAGCAAGGGTAAGGGTAAGGGTAAGGGTAAGGGTAAGGGTAAGGGTAAGGTTAAGGGTAAGGGTAAGGGTAAGCTTAAGGGTAAAAGCAAGGGTAAGGGTAAGGGTAAGGGTAAGGGTAAGGGTAAGGGTAAGGGTAAGGGTAAGGGTAAGGGTAAGGGTAAGGGTAAGGGTAAGGGTAAGCTTAAGGGTAAGGGTAAGGGTAAGGGTAAGGGTAAGCTTAAGGGTAAAAGCAAGGGTAAGGGTAAGGGTAAGGGTAAGGGTAAGCTTAAGGGTAAAAGCAAGGGTAAGGGTAAGGGTAAGGGTAAGGGTAAGGGTAAGGGTAAGGGTAAGGGTAAGGGGTAAGGGTAAGCGTAAGGGTAAGGGTAAGGGTAAGGGTAAGGGTAAGCTTAAGGGTAAAAGCAAGGGTAAGGGTAAGGGTAAGGGTAAGGGTAAGCTTAAGGGTAAGGGTAAGGGTAAGGGTAAGCTTAAGGGTAAAAGCAAGAGTAAGGGAAAGGGTGAGGGTAAGGGTAAGGGTAAGGGTAAGGGTAAGCTTAAGGGTAAGGGTAAGGGTAAGGGTAAGGGTAAGCTTAAGGGTAAAAGCAAGGGTAAGGGTAAGGGTAAGGGTAAGGGTAAGGGTAAGGGTAAGGGTAAGGGTAAGGGTAAGGGTAAGGGTAAGGGTAAGGGTAAGGGTAAGGGTAAGGGTAAGGGTAAGGGAAAGCTTAAGGGTAAGGGTAAGGGTAAGGGTAAGGGTAAGCTTAAGGGTAAAAGCAAGGGTAAGGGTAAGGGTAAGGGTAAGGGTAAGCTTAAGGGTAAAAGCAAGGGTAAGGGTAAGGGTAAGGGTAAGGGTAAGGGTAAGGGTAAGGGTAAGGGTAAGCTTAAGGGTAAGGGTAAGGGTAAGGGTAAGGGTAAGCTTAAGGGTAAAAGCAAGGGTAAGGGTAAGGGTAAGGGTAAAGGTAAGGGTAAAGGTATGGGTAAGCCTAAGGGTAAAAGCAAGGATAAGGGTAAGGGTAAGGGCAAGGGTAAGGGTAAGGGTAAGGGTAAGGTTAAGGGTAAGGGTAAGCTTAAGGGTAAAAGCAAGGGTAAGGGTAAGGATAAGGGTAAGGGTAAGGGTAAGGGTAAGGGTAAGGGTAAGGGTAAGGGTAAGGGTAAGGGTAAGGGTAAGGGTAAGGGTAAGGGTAAGGGTAAGCTTAAGGGTAAAAGCAAGGGTAAGGGTAAGGGTAAGGGTAAGGGTAAGGGTAAGGGTAAGGGTAAGGGTAAGCTTAAGGGTAAAAGCAAGGGTAAGGGTAAGGGTAAGGGTAAGGGTAAGGGTTAGGGTAAGGGTAAAGGTAAGGGTAAGCCTAAGGGTAAAAGCAAGGGTAAGGGTAAGGGTAAGGGTAAGGGTAAGGGTAAGGGTAAGGGTAAGGGTAAGGGTAAGGGTAAGGGTAAGGGTAAGGGTAAGGGTAAGGGTAAGGGTAAGGGTAAGGGTAAGGGTAAGAGTAAGGGTAAGGGTAAGGGTAAGCTTAAGGGTAAAAGCAAGGGTAAGGGTAAGGGTAAGGGTAAGCCTAAGGGTAAAAGCAAGGGTAAGGGTAAGGGTAAGGGTAAGGGTAAGGGTAAGCTTAAGGGTAAAAGCAAGGGTAAGGGTAAGGGTAAGGGTAAGGGTAAGGGTAAGGGTAAGGGTAAGCTTAAGGGTAAAAGCAAGGGTAAGGGTAAGGGTAAGGTAAGGGTAAGGGTAAGGGTAAGGGTAAAGGTAAGGGTAAGCCTAAGGGTAAAAGCAAGGGTAAGGGTAAGGGTATGGGTAAGGGTAAGGGTAAGGGTAAGGGTAAGGGTAAGCTTAAGTGTAAAAGCAAGGGTAAGGGTAAGGGTAAGGGTAAGGGTGAGGGTAAGGGTAAGGGTAAGCTTAAGGGTAAAAGCAAGGGTAAGGGTAAGGGTAAGGGTAAGGGTAAGGGTAAGGGTAAGTGTAAGGGTAAGGGTAAAGGTAAGGGTAAGGGTAAGGGTAAGGGTAAGGGTAAGGGTAAGGGTAAGGGTAAGCTTAAGGGTAAAAGCAAGGTAAGGGTTAGGGTAAGGGTAAGGGTAAGGGTAAGGGTAAGGGTAAGGGTAAGCTTAAGGGTAAAAGCAAGGGTAAGGGCAAGGGTAAGGGTAAGGGTAAGGGTAAGGGTAAGGGTAAGGGTAAGGGTAAGCTTAAGGGTAAAAGCAAGGGTAAGGGTAAGGGTAAGGGTAAGGGTAAGGGTAAGGTAAGGGTAAGGGTAAGCTTAAGGGTAAAAGCAAGGGTAAGGGTAAGGGGTAAGGGTAAGGGTAAGGGTTAGGGCAAGGGTAAAGGTAAGGGTAAGCCTAAGTGTAAAAGCAAGGGTAAGGGTAAGGGTAAGGTAAGGGTAAGGGTAAGGGTAAGGGTAAGGGTAAGGGTAAGGGTGAGGGTAAGGGTAAGAGTAAGGGTAAGGGTAAGGGTTAGCTTAAGGGTAAAAGCAAGGGTAAGGGTAAGGGTAAGGGTAAGGGTAAGCCTAAGGGTAAAAGCAAGGGTAAGGGTAAGGGTAAGGGTAAGGGTAAGGGTAAGCTTAAGGGTAAAAGCAAGGGTAAGGGTAAGGGTAAGGGTAAGGGTAAGGGTAAGGGTAAGCTTAAGGGTGAAAGCAAGGGTAAGGGTAAGGGTAAGGGTAAGGGTAAGGGTAAGGGTAAGGGTAAGGGTAAGGGTAAAGGTAAGGGTAAGCCTAAGGGTAAAAGCAAGGTAAGGGTAAGGGTAAGGGTAAGGGTAAGGTAAGCTAAAGGGTAAAAGCAAGGGTAAGGGTAAGGGTAAGGGTAAGGGTAAGGGTAAGGGTAAGGGTAAGGGTAAGGGTAAGCTTAAGGGTAAAAGCAAGGGTAAGGGTAAGGGTAAGGGTAAGGGTAAGGGTAAGGGTAAGGGTAAGGGTAAGGGTAAGGGTAAGGGTAAGTGTAAGGGTAAGCTAAAGGGTAAAAGCAAGGGTAAGGGTTTGGGTAAGGGTAAGGGTAAGGGTAAGGGTAAGGGTAAGGGTAAGCTCAAGGGTAAAAGCAAGGGTAAGGGTAAGGGTAAGGGTAAGGGTAAGGGTAAGGGTAAGGGTAAGGGTAAGGGTAAGGGTAAGGGTAAGGGTAAGGGTAAAGGTAAGGGTAAGCCTAAGGGTAAAAGCAAGGGTAAGGTAAGGGTAAGGTAAGGGTAAGGGTAAGGGTAAGGGTAAGGGTAAGGGTAAGGGTAAGGGTAAGGGTAAGGGTAAGCTTAAGGGTATAAGCAAGGGTAAGGGTAAGGGTAAGGGTGAGGGTAAGGGTAAGGGTAAGGGTAAGGGTAAGGGTAAGCTTAAGAGTAAAAGCAAGGGTAAGGGTAAGGGTAAGGGTAAGGGTGAGGGTAAGGGTAAGGGTAAGGGTAAGGGTAAGGGTAAGGGTAAGGGTAAGGGTAAAGGTAAGGGTAAGCCTAAGGGTAAAAGCAAGGGTAAGGGTAAGGGTAAGGGTAAGGGTAAGGGTAAGGGTAAGGGTAAGGGTAAGGGTAAGGGTAAGGGTAAGTGTAAGGGTAAGCTTAAGGGTAAAATCAAGGGTAAGGGTAAGGGTAAGGGTAAGGGTAAGCCTAAGGGTAAAAGCAAGGGTAAGGGTAAGGGTAAGGGTAAGGGTAAGGGTAAGGGTAAGGGAAAGCTTAAGGGTAAAAGCAAGGGTAAGGGTAAGGGTAAGGGTAAGGGTAAGGGTAAGCTTAAGGGTAAAAGCAAGGGTAAGGGTAAGGGTAAGGGTAAGGGTAAGGGTAAGGGTAAAGGTAAGGGTAAGCCTAAGGGTAAAAGCAAGGGTAAGGGTAAGGGTAAGGGTAAGGGTAAGGGTAAGGGTAAGGGTAAGGGTATGGGTAAGGGTAAGGGTAAGGGTAAGGGTAAGGGTAAGGGTAAGGGTAAGGGTAAGGGTAAGGGTAAGGGTAAGCTTAAGGGTAAAAGCAAGGGTGAGGGTAAGGGTAAGGGTAAGGGTAAGGGTAAGGGTAAGGGTAAGCTTAAGGGTAAAAGCAAGGGTAAGGGTAAGGGTAAGGGTAAGGGTAAGGGTAAGGGTAAGGGTAAGGGTGAGGGTAAGCTTAAGGGTAAAAGCAAGGGTAAGGGTAAGGGTAAGGGTAAGGGTAAGGGTAAGGGTAAGCTTAAGGGTAAAAGCAAGGGTAAGGGTAAGGGTAAGGGTAAGGGTAAGGGTAAGGGTAAGGGTAAGGGTAAGGGTAAGGGTAAGGGTAAGGGTAAAGGTAAGGGTAAGCCTAAGGGTAAAAGCAAGGGTAAGGGTAAGGGTAAGGGTAAGGGTAAGGGTAAGGGTAAGGGTAAGGGTAAGGGTAAGGGTAAGGGTAAGGGTAAGGGTAAGCTTAAGGGTAAAAGCAAGGGTGAGGGTAAGGGTAAGGGTAAGGGTAAGGGTAAGGGTAAGGGTAAGGGTAAGGGTAAGGGTAAGGGTAAGGGTAAGGGTAAGGGTAAGGGTAAGGGTAAGGGTAAGCCTAAGGGTAAAAGCAAGGGTAAGGGTAAGGGTAAGGGTAAGGGTAAGCTTAAGGGTAAAAGCAAGGGTAAGGGTAAGGGTAAGGGTAAGGGTAAGGGTAAGGGTAAGCTTAAGGGTAAAAGCAAGGGTAAGGGTAAGGGTAAGGGTAAAGGTAAGGGTAAGGGTAAGGGTAAAGGTAAGGGTAAGCCTAAGGGTAAAAGCAAGGGTATGGGTAAGGGTAAGGGTAAGGGTAAGGGTAAGGGTAAGGGTAAGGGTAAGGGTAAGGGTAAGGGTAAGGGTAAGGGTAAGGGTAAGCTTAAGGGTAAAAACAAGGGTAAGGGTAAGGGTAAGGGTAAGGGTAAGGGTAAGGGTAAGGGTAAGGGTAAGGGTAAGCTTAAGGGTAAAAGCAAGGGTAAGGGTAAGGGTAAGGGTAAGGGTAAGGGTAAGGGTAAGGGTAAGGGTAAGGGTAAGGGTAAGGGTAAGGGTAAGGGTAAGGGTAAGGGTAAGGGTAAGCTTAAGGGTAAAAGCAAGGGTAAGGGTAAGGGTAAGGGTAAGGGTAAGGGTAAGGGTAAGGGTAAGGGTAAGGGTAAGGGTAAGGGTAAGGGTTAGGGTAAGCTTAAGGGTAAAAGCAAGGGTAAGGGTAAGGGTAAGGGTAAGGGTAAGGGTAAGGGTAAGGGTAAGCCTAAGCGTAAAAGCAAGGGTAAGGGTAAGGGTAAAAGCAAGGGTAAGGGTAAGGGTAAGGGTAAGGGTATAGGTAAGGGTAAGGGTAAGGGTAAGGGTAAGGGTAAGGGTAAGGGTAAGGGTAAGGGTAAGGGTAAGGGTAAGGGTAAGGGTAAGTGTAAGCTTAAGGGTAAAAGCTAGTGTATGGGTAAGGGTAAGGGTAAAGGTAAGGGTAAGCCTTAGGGTAAAAGCAAGGGTAAGGGTAAGGGTGAGGGTAAGGGTAAGGGTAAGGGTAAGGGTAAGGGTAAGGGTAAGCTTAAGGGTAAAAGCAAGGGTAAGGGTAAGGGTAAGGGTAAGGGTAAGGGTAAGGGTAAGGGTAAGGGTAAGGGTAAGGGTAAGGGTAAGGGTAAGGGTAAGGGTAAGCTTAAGGGTAAAAGCAAGGGTAAGGGTTAGGGTAAGGGTAAGGGTAAGGGTAAGGGTAAGCTTGAGGGTAAAAGCAAGGGTAAGGGTAAGGGTAAGGGTAAGGGTAAAGGTAAGGGTAAGCCTAAGGGTAAAAGCAAGGGTAAGGGTAAGGGTAAGGGTAAGGGTAAGGGTAAGGGTAAGGGTAAGGGTAAGGGTAAGGGTAAGGGTAAGCTTAAGGGTATAAGCAAGGGTAAGAGTAAGGGTGAGGGTAAGGGTAAGGGTAAGGGTAAGCTTAAGGGTAAAAGCAAGGGTAAGGGAAGGGTAAGGGTAAGGGTAAGGGTAAGGGTAAGGGTGAGGGTAAGGGTAAGCTTAAGGGTAAAAGCAAGGGTAAGGGTAAGGGTTAGGGTAAGGGTAAGGGTAAGGGTAAGGGTAAGGGTAAGGGTAAGGGTAAAGGTTAGGGTAAGCCTAAGGGTAAAAGCAAGGGTAAGGGTAAAGGTAAGGGTAAGGGTAAGGGTAAGGGTAAGGGTAAGGGTAAGGGTAAGTGTAAGGGTAAGCTTAAGGGTAAAAGCAAGGGTAAGGGTAAGGGTAAGGGTAAGGGTAAGCCTAAGGGTAAAACAAGGGTAAGGGTAAGGGTAAGGGTAAGGGTAAGGGTAAGCTTAAGGGTAAAAGCAAGGGTAAGGGTAAGGGTAAGGGTGAGGGTAAGGGTAAGCTTATGGGTTAAAGCAAGGGTAAGGGTAAGGGTAAGGGTAAGGGTAAGGGTAAGGGTAAGGGTAAGGGTAAGGGTAAGGGTAAGCTTAAGGGTAAAAGCAAGGGTAAGGGTAAGGGTAAGGGTGAGGGTAAGGGTAAGGGTAAGGGTAAGGGTAAGCTTAAGGGTAAAAGCAAGGGTAAGGGTAAGGGTAAGGGTAAGGGTAAGGGTAAGGGTAAGGGTAAGGGTAAGGGTAAGGGTAAGCTTAGGGGTAAAAGCAAGGGTAAGGGTAAGGGTAAGGGTAAGGGTAAGGGTAAGGGTAAGGGTAAGGGTAAGGGTAAGAGTAAGCTTAAGGGTAAAAGCAAGGGTAAGGGTAAGGGTAAGGGTGAGGGTAAGGGTAAGGGTAAGGGTAAGGGTAAGCTTAAGGGTAAAAGCAAGGGTAAGGGTAAGGGTAAGGGTAAGGGTAAGGGTAAGGGTAAGGGTAAGCTTAAGGGTAAAAGCAAGGGTAAGGGTAAGGGTAAGGGTAAGGGTAAGGGTAAGGGTAAGGGTAAGGGTAAGGGTAAGGGTAAGGGTAAGGGTAAAGGTAAGGGTAAGCCTAAGGGTAAAAGCAAGGGTAAGGGTAAGGGTTAGGGTAAGGGTAAGGGTAAGGGTAAGGGTAAGGGTAAGGGTAAGGGTAAGGGTAAGTGTAAGGGTAAGGGTAAGGGTAAGCTTAAGGGTAAAAGCAAGGGTAAGGGTAAGGGTAAGGGTAAGGGTAAGGGTAAGGGTAAGGGTAAGGGTAAGGGTAAGGGTAAGGGTAAGGGTAAGGGTAAGGGTAAGGGTAAGGGTAAGCTTAAGGGTAAGGGTAAGGGTAAGGGTAAAGGTAAGGGTAAGCCTAAGGGTAAAAGCAAGGGTAAGGGTAAGGGTTAGGGTTAGGGTAAGGGTAAGGGTAAGGGTAAGGGTAAGGGTAAGTGTAAGGGTAAGGGTAAGGGTAAGCTTAAGGGTAAAAGCAAGGGTAAGGGTAAGGGTAAGGGTAAGGGTAAGGGTAAGGGTAAGGGTAAGGGTAAGGGTAATGGTAAGGGTAAGGGTAAGGGTAAGCTTAAGGGTAAGGGTAAGGGTAAGGGTACGGGAATGCCTAAGGGTAAAAGCAAGGGTAAGGGTAAGGGTAAGGGTAAGGATAAGCTTAAGGGTAAAAGCAAGGGTAAGGGTAAGGGTAAGGGTAAGGGTAAGGGTAAGGGTAAAGGTAAGGGTAAGCCTAAGGGTAAAAGCAAGGGTAAGGGTAAGGGTAAGGGTAAGGGTAAGGGTAAGGGTAAGGGTAAGGGTAAGGGTAAGGGTAAGGGTAAGGGTAAGGGTAAGGGTAAGGGTAAGGGTAAGCTTAAGGGTAAAAGCAAGGGTAAGGGTAAGGGTGAGGGTAAGGGTAAGGGTAAGGGTAAGGGTAAGGGTAAGGGTAAGGGTAAGGGTAAGGGTAAGGGTAAGGGTAAGGGTAAGGGTAAGGGTAAGGGTAAGGGTAAGGGTAAGGGTAAGGGTAAGGGTAAGCTTAAGGGTAAAAGCAAGGGTGAGGGTAAGGGTAAGGGTAAGGGTAAGGGTAAGGGTAAGGGTAAGGGTAAGGGTAAGCTTAAGGGTAAAAGCAAGGGTAAGGGTAAGGGTAAGGGTGAGGGTAAGGGTAAGGGTAAGGGTAAGGGTAAGGGTAAGGGTAAGGGTAAGCTTAAGGGTAAAAGCAAGGGTAAAAGCAAGGGTAAGGGTAAGGGTAAGGGTAAGGGTAAGGGTAAGGGTAAGGGTAAGGGTAAGGGTAAGGGTAAGGGTAAGGGTAAGCTTAAGGGTAAAAGCAAGGGTAAGGGTAAGGGTAAGGGTAAGGGTAAGGGTAAGGGTAAGGGTAAGGGTAAGGGTAAGGGTAAAGGTAAGGGTAAGCCTAAGGGTAAAAGCAAGGGTAAGGGTAAGGGTTAGGGTAAGGGTAAGGGTAAGGGTAAGGGTAAGGGTAAGGGTAAGGGTAAGGGTAAGGGTAAGTGTAAGGGTAAGGGTAAGGGTAAGCTTAAGGGTAAAAGCAAGGGTAAGGGTAAGGGTAAGGGTAAGGGTAAGGGTAAGGGTAAGGGTAAGGGTAAGGGTGAGGGTAAGGGTAAGGGTAAGGGTAAGGGTAAGCTTAAGGGTAAGGGTAAGGGTAAGGGTAAAGGTAAGGGTAAGCCTAAGGGTAAAAGCAAGGGTAAGGGTAAGGGTTAGGGTAAGGGTAAGTGTAAGGGTAAGGGTAAGTGTAAGGGTAAGGGTAAGGGTAAGCTTAAGGGTAAAAGCAAGGGTAAGGGTAAGGGTAAGGGTAAGGGTAAGGGTAAGGGTAAGGGTAAGGGTAAGGGTAAGGGTAAGGGTAAGGGTAAGCTTTAGGGTAAGGGTAAGGGTAAGGGTAAGGGTAAGCCTAAGGGTAAAAGCAAGGGTAAGGGTAAGGGTAAGGGTAAGGGTAAGCTTAAGGGTAAAAGCAAGGGTAAGGGTAAGGGTAAGGGTAGGGGTAAGGGTAAGGGTAAAGGTAAGGGTGAGCCTAAGGGTAAAAGCAAGGGTAAGGGTAAGGGTAAGGGTAAGGGTAAGGGTAAGGGTAAGGGTAAGGGTAAGGGTAAGGGTAAGGGTAAGGGTAAGGGTAAGGGTAAGGGTAAGGGTAAGGGTAAGGGTAAGGGTAAGGGTAAGCTTAAGGGTAAAAGCAAGGGTAAGGGTAAGGGTGAGGGTAAGGGTAAGGGTAAGGGTAAGGGTAAGGGTAAGGGTTAGGGTAAGGGTAAGGGTAAGGGTGAGGGTAAGGGTAAGGGTAAGGGTAAGGGTAAGGGTAAGGGTAAGCTTAAGGGTAAAAGCAAGGGTGAGGGTAAGGGTAAGGGTAAGGGTAAGGGTAAGGGTAAGGTTAAGGGTAAGGGTAAGGGTAAGGGTAAGGGTAAGCTTAAGGGTAAAAGCAAGGGTAAGGGTAAGGGTAAGGGTAAGGGTAAGGGTAAGGGTAAGGGTAAGGGTAAGGGTAAAGGTAAGGGTAAGCCTAAGGGTAAAAGCAAGGGTAAGGGTAAGGGTAAGGGTAAGGGTAAGGGTAAGGGTAAGCTTAAGGGTAAAAGCAAGGGTAAGGGTAAGGGTAAGGGTAAGGGTAAGGGTAAGGGTAAGGGTAAGGGTAAGGGTAAGGGTAAGGGTAAGGGTAAGGGTAAGCTTAAGGGTAAGGATAAGGGTAAGGGTAAAAGCAAGGGTAAGGGTAAGGGTAAGGGTAAGGGTGAGGGTAAGCTTAAGGGTAAAAGCAAGGGTAAGGGTAAGGGTAAGGGTAAGGGTAAGGGTAAGGGTAAGGGTAAGGGTAAGGGTAAGCTTAAGGGTAAGGGTAAGGGTAAGGGTAAGGGTAAGCTTAAGGGTAAAAGCAAGGGTAAGGGTAAGGGTAGGGGTAAGGGTAAGGGTAAGGGTAAGGGTAAGGGTAAGGGTAAGGGTAAGGGTAAGGGTAAGCTTAAGGGTAAAATCAAGGGTAAGGGTAAGGGTAAGGGTAAGGGTAAGAGTAAGGGTAAGGGTAAGGGTAAGGGTAAGGGTAAGCTTAAGGGTAAAAGCAAGGGTAAGGGTAAGGGTAAGGGTAAGGGTAAGGGTAAGGGTGTGGGTAAGGGTAAGGGTAAGGGTAAAGGTAAGGGTAAGCCTAAGGGTAAAAGCAAGGGTAAGGGTAAGGGTAAGGGTAAGGGTAAGGGTAAGGGTAAGAGTAAGGGTAAGGGTAAGGGTAAGGGTAAGCTTAAGGGTAAAAGCAAGGGTAAGGGTAAGGGTAAGGGTAAGGGTAAGCCTAAGGGTGAAAGCAAGGGTAAGGGTAAGGGTAAGGGTAAGGGTAAGGGTAAGCTTAAGGGTAAAAGCAAGGGTAAGGGTAAGGGTAAGGGTAAGGGTAAGGGTAAGGGTAAGGGTAAGGGTAAGGGTAAGCTTAAGGGTAAAAGCAAGGGTGAGGGTAAGGGTAAGGGTAAGGGTAAGGGTAAGGGTAAGGGTAAGGGTAAGCTTAAGGGTAAAAGCAAGGGTAAGGGTAAGGGTAAGGGTAAGGGTAAGGGTAAGGGTAAGGGTAAGGGTAAGGGTAAAGGTAAGGGTAAGCCTAAGGGTAAAAGCAAGGGTAAGGGTAAGGGTTAGGGTAAGGGTAAGGGTAAGGGTAAGGGTAAGGGTAAGGGTAAGGGTAAGGGTAAGGGTAAGGGTAAGGGTAAGTGTAAGGGTAAGGGTAAGGGTAAGCTTAAGGGTAAAAGCAAGGGTAAGGGTAAGGGTAAGGGTAAGGGTAAGGGTAAGGGTAAGGGTAAGGGTGAGGGTAAGGGTAAGGGTAAGGGTAAGGGTAAGCTTAAGGGTAAGGGTAAGGGTAAGGGTAAAGGTAAGGGTAAGCCTAAGGGTAAAAGCAAGGGTAAGGGTAAGGGTTAGGGTAAGGGTAAGGGTAAGGGTAAGGGTAAGGGTAAGGGTAAGTGTAAGGGTAAGGGTAAGGGTAAGCTTAAGGGTAAAAGCAAGGGTAAGGGTAAGGGTAAGGGTAAGGGTAAGGGTAAGGGTAAGGGTAAGGGTAAGGGTAAGGGTAAGGGTAAGGGTAAGCTTAAGGGTAAGGGTAAGGGTAAAGGTAAGGGTAAGCCTAAGGGTAAAAGCAAGGGTAAGGGTAAGGGTAAGGGTAAGGGTAAGCTTAAGGGTAAAAGCAAGGGTAAGGGTAAGGGTAAGGGTAGGGGTAAGGGTAAGGGTAAAGGTAAGGGTAAGCCTAAGGGTAAAAGCAAGGGTAAGGGTAAGGGTAAGGGTAAGGGTAAGGGTAAGGGTAAGGGTAAGGGTAAGGGTAAGGGTAAGGGTAAGGGTAAGGGTAAGGGTAAGGGTAAGGGTAAGCTTAAGGGTAAAAGCAAGGGTAAGGGTAAGGGTGAGGGTAAGGGTAAGGGTAAGGGTAAGGGTAAGGGTAAGGGTAAGGGTAAGGGTAAGGGTAAGGGTAAGGGTAAGGGTAAGGGTAAGGGTAAGGGTAAGGGTAAGCTTAAGGGTAAAAGCAAGGGTGAGGGTAAGGGTAAGGGTAAGGGTAAGGGTAAGGGTAAGGGTAAGGGTAAGGGTAAGGGTAAGCTTAAGGGTAAAAGCAAGGGTAAGGGTAAGGGTAAGGGTAAGGGTAAGGGTAAGGGTAAGGGTAAAGGTAAGGGTAAGCCTAAGGGTAAAAGCAAGGGTAAGGGTAAGGGTAAGGGAAAGGGTAAGGGTAAGGGTAAGGGTAAGCTTAAGGGTAAAAGCAAGGGTAAGGGTAAGGGTAAGGGTAAGGGTAAGGGTAAGGGTAAGGGTAAGGGTAAGCTTAAGGGTAAGGATAAGGGTAAGGGTAAAAGCAAGGGTAAGGGTAAGGGTAAGGGTAAGGGTGAGGGTAAGCTTAAGGGTAAAAGCAAGGGTAAGGGTAAGGGTAAGGGTAAGGGTAAGGGTAAGGGTAAGGGTAAGGGTAAGGGTAAGGGTAAGGGTAAGGGTAAGCTTAAGGGTAAGGGTAAGGGTAAGGGTAAGGGTAAGGGTAAGCTTAAGGGTAAAAGCAAGGGTAAGGGTAAGGGTAAGGGTAAGGGTAAGGGTAAGGGTAAGGGTAAGAGTAAGGGTAAGGGTAAGGGTAAGGGTAAGGGTAAGGGTAAGGGTAAGCTTAAGGGTTAAATCAAGGGTAAGGGTAAGGGTAAGGGTAAGGGTAAGGGTAAGGGTAAGGGTAAGGGTAAGGGTAAGGGTAAGGGTAAGCTTAAGGGTAAAAGCAAGGGTAAGTGTAAGGGTAAGGGTAAGGGTAAGGGTAAGGGTAAGGGTGTGGGTAAGGGTAAGGGTAAGGGTAAAGGTAAGGGTAAGCCTAAGGGTAAAAGCAAGGGTAAGGGTAAGGGTAAGGGTAAGGGTAAGGGTAAGAGTAAGGGTAAGGGTAAGGGTAAGGGTAAGCTTAAGGGTAAAAGCAAGGGTAAGGGTAAGGTTAAGGGTAAGGGTAAGCCTAAGGGTGAAAGCAAGGGTAAGGGTAAGGGTAAGGGTAAGGGTAAGGGTAAGCTTAAGGGTAAAAGCAAGGGTAAGGGTAAGGGTAAGGGTAAGGGTAAGGGTAAGGGTAAGGGTAAGGGTAAGCTTAAGGGTAAAAGCAAGGGTGAGGGTAAGGGTAAGGGTAAGGGTAAGGGTAAGGGTAAGGGTAAGGGTAAGGGTAAGCTTAAGGGTAAAAGCAAGGGTAAGGGTTAGGGTAAGGGTAAGGTTAAGGGTAAGGGTAAGGGTAAGGGTAAGGGTAAGGGTAAAGGTAAGGGTAAGGGTAAGGGTAAGGGTAAGGGTAAGGGTAAGGGTAAGGGTAAGGGTAAGGGTAAGGGTAAGGGTAAGGGTAAGGGTAAGGGTAAGCCTAAGGGTAAAAGCAAGGGTAAGGGTAAGGGTAAGGGTAAGGGTAAGGGTAAGGGTAAGGGTAAGGGTAAGCTTAAAGGTAAAAGCAAGGGTAAGGGTAAGGGTAAGGGAAAGGGTAAGGGTAAGGGTAAGCTTAAGGGTAAAAGCAAGGGTAAGGGTAAGGGTAAGGGTAAGGGTAAGGGTAAGGGTAAGGGTAAAGGTAAGGGTAAGCCTAAGGGTAAAAGCAAGGGTAAGGGTAAGGGTAAGGGTAAGGGTAAGGGTAAGGGTAAGGGTAAGGGTTAGGGTAAGGGTAAGCTTAAGGGTAAAAGCAAGGGTAAGGGTAAGGGTAAGGGTAAGGGTAAGGGTAAGGGTAAGGGTAAGGGTAAGGGTAAGGGTAAGGGTAAGGGTAAGGGTAAGCTTAAGGGTAAGGGTAAGGGTAAGGGTAAGCTCAAGGGTAAAAGCAAGGGTAAGGGTAAGGGTAAGGGTAAGGGTAAGGGTAATGGTAAGCTTAAGGGTAAAAGCAAGGGTAAGGGTAAGGGTAAGGGTAAGGGTAAGGGTAAGGGTAAGGGTAAGGGTAAGGGTAAGGGTAAGGGTAAGCTTAAGGGTAAGGGTAAGGGTAAGGGTAAGGGTAAGCTTAAGGGTAAAAGCTAGGGTAAGGGTAAGGGTAAGGGTAAGGGTAAGGGTAAGGGTAAGGGTAAGCTTAAGGGTAAGGGTAAGGGTAAGGGTAAGGGTAAGCTTAAGGGTAAAAGCAAGGGTAAGGGTAAGGGTAAGGGTAAGGGTAAGGGTAAGCTTAAGGGTAAGGTTAAGGGTAAGGGTAAGCTTAAGGGTAAAAGCAAGGGTAAGGGTAAGGGTAAGGGTAAGGGTAAGGGTAAGGGTAAGGGTAAAGGTAAGGGTAAGGGTAAGGGTAAGCTTAAGGGTAAGGGTAAGGGTAAGGGTAAGGGTAAGCTTAAGGGTAAAAGCAAGGGTAAGGGTAAGGGTAAGGGTAAGGGTAAGGGTAAGCTTAAGGGTAAAAGCAAGGGTAAGGGTAAGGGTAAGGGTAAGGGTAAGGGTAAGGGTAAGGGTAAGGGTAAGGGTAAGGGTAAGCTTAAGGGTAAGGGTAAGGGTAAGGGTAAGGGTAAGCTTAAGGGTGAAAGCAAGGGTAAGGGTAAGGGTAAGGGTAAGGGTAAGGGTAAGGGTAAGGGTAAGGGTAAGGGTAAGGGTAAGGGTAAGGGTAAGGGTAAGGGTAAGCTTAAGGGTAAAAGTAAGGGTAAGGGTAAGGGTAAGGGTAAGGGTAAGGGCAAGGGTAAGGGTAAGGGTAAGCTTAAGGGTAAAAGCAAGGGTAAGGGTAAGGGTAAGGGTAAGGGTAAGGGTAAGGGTAAGGGTAAAGATAAGGGTAAGCCTAAGGGTAAAAGCAAGGGTAAGGGTAAGGGTAAGGGTAAGGGTAAGGGTAAGGGTAAGGGTAAGGGTAAGGGTAAGGGTAAGGGTAAGGGTAAGGGTAAGGGTAAGGGTAAGGGTAAAGGTAAGGGTAAGCTTAAGGGTAAAAGCAAGGGTAAGGGTAAGGGTAAGGGTAAGGGTAAGCCTAAGGGTAAAAGCAAGGGTAAGGGTAAGGGTAAGGGTAAGGGTAAGGGTAAGGTTAAGGGTAAGCTTAAGGATAAAAGCAAGGGTAAGGGTAAGGGTAAGGGTAAGGGTAAGGGTAAGGGTAAGGGTAAGCTTAAGGGTAAAAGCAAGGGTGAGGGTAAGGGTGAGGGTAAGGGTAAGGGTAAGGGTAAGGGTAAGGGTAAGGGTAAGGGTAAGGGTAAGCTTAAGAGTAAAAGCAAGGGTAAGGGTAAGGGTAAGGGTAAGGGTAAGGGTAAGGGTAAGCTTAAGGGTAAAAGCAAGGGTAAGGGTAAGGGAAAGGGTAAGGGTAAGTGTAAGGGTAAGGGTAAAGGTAAGGGTAAGCCTAAGGGTAAAAGCAAGGGTAAGGGTAAGGGTAAGGGTAAGGGTTAGGGTAAGGGTAAGGGTAAGGGTAAGGGTAAGGGTAAGGGTAAGGGTAAGGGTAAGGGTAAGGGTAAGGGTAAGGGTAAGGGTAAGGGTAAGCCTAAGGGTAAAAGCAAGGGTAAGGGTAAGGGTAAGGGTAAGGGTAAGGGTAAGCTTAAGGGTAAAAGCAAGGGTAAGGGTAAGGGTAAGGGTAAGGGTAAGGGTAAGGGTAAGCTTAAGGGTAAAAGCAAGGGCAAGGGTAAGGGTAAGGGTAAGGGTAAGGGTAAGGGTAAAGGTAAGGGTAAGCCTAAGGGTAAAAGCAAGGGTAAGGGTAAGGGTAAGGGTAAGGGTAAGGGTAAGGGTAAGGGTAAGGGTAAGGGTAAGGGTAAGGGTAAGGGTAAGGGTAAGGGTAAGGGTAAGGGTAAGGGTAAGGGTAAGGGTAAAAGCAAGGGTAAGGGTAAGGGTAAGGGTAAGTTTGAGGGTAAGGGTAAGGGTAAGCTTAAGGGTAAAAGCAAGGGTAAGGGTAAGGGTAAGGGTAAGGGTAAGGGTAAGGGTAAGGGTAAGGGTAAGGGTAAGGGTAAGGGTAAGGGTAAGGGTAAGGGTAAGGGTAAGCTTTAGGGTAAAAGCAAGGGTAAGGGTAAGGGTAAGGGTAAGGGTAAGGGTAAGGGTAAGGGTAAGCTTAAGGGTAAAAGCAAGGGTAAGGGTAAGGGTAAGGGTAAGGGTAAGGGTAAGGGTAAGGGTAAGGGTAAGGGTAAGAGTAAGGGTAAAGGTAAGGGTAAGCCTAAGGGTAAATGCAAGGGTAAGGGTAAGGGTAAGGGTAAGGGTAAGTGTAAGGGTAAGGGTAAGGGTAAGGGTAAGGGTAAGGGTAAGCTTAAGGGTAAAAGCAAGGGTAAGGGTAAGGGTAAGGGTAAGGGTAGGGGTAAGGGTAAGGGTAAGGGTAAGGTTAAGCTTAAGGGTAAGGAAAAGGGTAAGGGTAAGGGTAAGCTTAAGGGTAAAAGCAAGGGTAAGGGTAAGGGTAAGGGTAAGGGTAAGGGTAAGCTTAAAGGTAAAAGCAAGGGTAAGGGTAAGGGTAAGGGTAAGGGTAAGGGTAAGGTTAAGGGTAAGGGTAAGCTTAAGGGTAAAAGCAAGGGTAAGTGTAAGGGTAAGGGTAAGGGTAAGGGTAAGGGTAAGGGTAAGGGTAAGGGTAAGGGTAAGGGTAAGGGTAAGGGTAAGGGTAAGGGTAAGGGTAAGGGTAAGCTTAAGGGTAAAAGCAAGGGTAAGGGTAAAGGTAAGGGTAAGGGTAAGGGTAAAGGTAAGGGTAAGGGTAAGGGTAAAGGTAAGGGTAAGGGTAAGGGTAAGGGTAAGGGTAAGCTTAAGGGTAAAAGCAAGGGAAAGGGTAAGGGTAAAGGTAAGGGAAAGGGTAAGGGTAAGGGTAAGGGTAAGGGTAAGGGTAAGCTTAAGGGTAAAAGCAAGGGTAAGGGTAAGGGTAAGGGTAAGGGTAAGGGTAAGGGTGAGGGTAAAGGTAAGGGTAAGCCTAAGGGTAAAAGCAAGGGTAAGGGTAAGGGTAAGGGTAAGGGTAAGGGTAAGGGTAAGGGTAAGGGTAAGGGTAAGGGTAAGGGTAAGGGTAAGGGTAAGCTCAAGGGTTAAAGCAAGGGTAAGGGTAAGGGTAAGGGTAAGGGTAAGCTTCAGGGTAAAAGCAAGGGTAAGGGTAAGGGTAAGGGTAAGGGTAAGGGTAAGGGTAAGGGTAAGGGTAAGGGTAAGGGTAAGGGTAAGGGTAAGGGTAAGGGTAAGGGTAAGGGTAAGCTTAAGGGTAAAAGCAAGGGTAAGGGTAAGGGTAAGGGTAAGGGTAAGGGTAAGGGTAAGGGTAAGGGTAATGGTAAGGGTAAGGGTAAGCTTAAGGGCAAAAGCAAGGGTAAGGGTAAGGGTAAGGGTAAGGGTAAAGGTGAGGGTAAGGGTAAGGGTAAGGGTAAGGGTAAGGGTAAGCTTAAGGGTAAAAGCAAGGGTAAGGGTAAGGGTAAGGGTAAGGGTAAGGGTAAGGGTAAGGGTAAGGGTAAAGGTAAGGGTAAGCCTAAGGGTAAAAGCAAGGGTAAGGGTAAGGGTAAGGGTAAGGGTAAGGGTAAGGGTAAGGGTAAGGGTAAGGGTAAGGGTAAGGGTAAGGGTAAGGGTAAGGGTAAGCTTAAGGGTAAAAGCAAGGGTAAGGGTGAGGGTAAGGGTAAGGGTAAGGGTAAGGGTAAGGGTAAGGGTAAGCTTAAGGGTAAGGGTAAGGGTAAGGGTAAGCTTAAGGGTAAAAGCAAGGGTAAGGGTAAGGGTAAGGGTAAGGGTAAGGGTAAGGGTAAGCTTAAGGGTAAAAGCAAGGGTAAGGGTAAGGGTAAGGGTAAGGGTAAGGGTAAGGGTAAGGGTAAGGGTAAGGGTAAGCTTAAGGGTAAGGGTAAGGGTAAGGGTAAGGGTAAGCTTAAGGGTAAAAGCAAGGGTTAGGTTAAGGGTAAGGGTAAGGGTAAGGGTAAGGGTAAGGGTAAGGGTAAGGTTAAGGGTAAGGGTAAGCTTAAGGGTAAAAGCAAGGGTAAGGGTAAGGGTAAGGGTAAGGGTAAGGGTAAGGGTAAGCTTAAGGGTAAAAGCAAGGGTAAGGGTAAGGGTAAGGGTAAGGGTAAGGGTAAGGGTAAGGGTAAAGGTAAGGGTAAGCCTAAGGGTAAAAGCAAGGGTAAGGGTAAGGGTAAGGGTAAGGTTAAGGGTAAGGGTAAGGGTAAGGGTAAGGGTAAGGGTAAGCTTAAGGGTAAAAGCAAGGGTAAGGGTAAGGGTAAGGGTAAGGGTAAGGGTAAGGGTAAGGGTAAGCTTAAGGGTAAGGGTAAGGCCAAGGGTAAGCTTAAGGGTAAAAGCAAGGGTAAGGGTAAGGGTAAGGGTAAGGGTAAGGGTAAGGGTAAGGGTAAGGGTACGGGTAAGGGTAAGGGTAAGCTTAAGGGTAAGGGTAAGGGTAAGGGTAAGGGTAAGCTTAAGGGTAAAAGCAAGGGTTAGGGTAAGGGTAAGGGTAAGGGTAAGGGTAAGGGTAAGGGTAAGGGTAAGGGTAAGGGTAAGGGTAAGCTTAAGGGTAAAAGCAAGGGTAAGGGTGAGGGTAAGGGTAAGGGTAAGGGTAAGGGTAAGGGTAAGCTTAAGGGTAAAAGCAAGGACAAGGGTAAGGGTAAGGGTAAGGGTAAGGGTAAGGGTAAGGGTAAGGGTAAGGGTAAGTGTAAGGGTAAGCTTAAGGGTAAAAGCAAGGGTAAGGGTGAGGGTAAGGGTAAGGGTAAGCCTAAGGGTAAAAGCAAGGGTAAGGGTAAGGGTAAGGGTAAGGGTAAGCTTAAGGGTAAAAGCAAGGGTAACGGTAAGGGTAAGGGTAAGGGTAAGGGTAAGGGTAAGGGTAAGGGTAAGCTTAAGGGTAAAAGCAAGGGTAAGGGTAAGGGTAAGGGTAAGGGTAAGGGTAAGGGTAAGGTTAAGCTTAAGGGTAAAAGCAAGGGTAGGGGTAAGGGTAAGGGTAAGGGTAAGGGTAAGGGTAAGGGTAAGGGTAAGGGTAAGCTTGAGGGTAAAAGCAAGGGTAAGGGTAAGGGTAAGGGTAAGGGTAAGGGTAAGGGTAAGGGTAAGGGTAAGGGTAAGGGTAAGGGTAAGGGTAAGGGTAAGGGTAAGGGTAAGGGTAAGGGTAAGCTTAAGGGTAAAAGCAAGGGTAAGGGTAAGGGTAAGGGTAAGGGTAAGGGTAAGGGTAAGGGTAAGGATAAGGGTAAAGGTAAGGGTAAGCCTAAGGGTAAAAGCAAGGGTAAGGGTAAGGGTAAGGGTAAGGGTAAGGGTAAGGGTAAGGGTAAGGGTAAGGGTAAGCTTAAGCGAAAAAGCAAGGGTAAGGGTAAGGGTAAGTTTAAGGGTAAGGGTAAGGGTAAGGGT
Source organism: Myrrha octodecimguttata (assembly GCA_958510865.1). Classification (NCBI taxonomy): domain Eukaryota; kingdom Metazoa; phylum Arthropoda; class Insecta; order Coleoptera; family Coccinellidae; genus Myrrha; species Myrrha octodecimguttata. The sequence continues at coordinate 100,458 of CAUEHS010000407.1, forward strand.
AAGGGTAAGGGTAAGGGTAAGGGTAAGGGTAAGGGTAAGGGTAAGCTTAAGGGTAAAAGCAAGGGTAAGGGTAAGGGTAAGGGTAAGCTTAAGGGTAAAAGCAAGGGTAAGGGTAAGGGTAAGGGTAAGGGTAAGTGTAAGGGTAAGGGTAAGGGTAAGGGTAAGGGTAAGGGTAAGGGTAAGGGTAAGGGTAAGGGTAAGGGTAAGGGTAAGCTTAAGGGTAAAAGCAAGGGTAAGGGTAAGGGTAAGGGTAAGGGTAAGGGTAAGGGTAAGGGTAAGGGTAAGGGTAAGGGTAAGGGTAAGCTTAAGGGTGAAAGCAAGGGTAAGGGTAAGGGTAAGGGTAAGGGTAAGGGTAAGGGTAAGGGTAAGCCTAAGGGTAAAAGCAAGGGTAAGGGTAAGGGTAAAAGCAAGGGTAAGGGTAAGGGTAAGGGTAAGGGTAAGGGTAAGTGTAAGGGTAAGGGTAAGGGTAAGGGTAAGGGTAAGGGTAAGGGTAAGGGTAAAAGCAAGGGTAAGGGTAAGGGTAGGGGTAAGGGTAAGTGTAAGCTTAAGGGTAAAAGCAAGGGTAAGGGTAAGGGTAAGGGTAAAGGTAAGGGTAAGCCTTAGGGTAAAAGCAAGGGTAAGGGTAAGGGTAAGGGTAAGGGTAAGCTTAAGGGTAAAAGCAAGGGTAAGGGTAAGGGTAAGGGCAAGGGTAAGGGTAAGGGTAAGGGTAAGGGTAAGGGTAAGCTTAAGGGTAAAAGCAAGGGTAAGGGTAAGGGTAAGGGTAAGGGTAAGGGTAAGGGTAAGGGTGAGGGTAAGGGTAAGGGTAAGCTTAAGGGTAAAAGCAAGGGTAAGGGTTAGGGTAAGGGTAAGGGTAAGGGTAAGGGTAAGGGTAAGGGTAAGCTTGAGGGTAAAAGCAAGGGTAAGGGTAAGGGTAAGGGTAAGGGTAAAGGTAAGGGTAAGCCTAAGGGTAAAAGCAAGGGTAAGGGTAAGGGTAAGGGTAAGGGTAAGGGTAAGGGTAAGGGTAAGGGTAAGGGTAAGGGTAAGCTTAAGGGTAAAAGCAAGGGTAAGGGTAAGGGTAAGGGTAAGGGTAAGGGTAAGGGTAAGGGTAAGGGTAAGGGTAAGGGTAAGGGTAAGGGTAAGGGTAAGGGTAAGCTTAAGGGTAAGGGTAAGGGTAAGGGTAAGGGTAAGCCTAAGGGTAAAAGCAAGGGTAAGTGTAAGGGTAAGGGTAAGGGTAAGGGTGAGCTTAAGGGTAAAAGCAAGGGTGAGGGTAAGGGTAAGGGTAAGGGTAAGGGTAAGGGTAAGCTTAAGGGTAAAAGCAAGGGTAAGGGTAAGTGTAAGGGTAAGGGTAAGGGTAAGGGAAAGGGTAAGGCTAAAGGTAAGGGTAAGCCTAAGGGTAAAAGCAAGGGTAAGGGTAAGGGTAAGGGTAAGGGTAAGGGTAAGGGTAAGGGTAAGGGTAAGGGTAAGGGTAAGGGTAAGGGTAAGGGTAAGGGTAAGGGTAAGGGTAAGGGTAAGGGTAAGCTTAAGGGTAAAAGCAAGGGTAAGGGTAAGGGAAAGGGTAAGGGTAAGCCTAAGGGTAAAAGTAAGGGTAAGGGTAAGGGTAAGGGTAAGGGTAAGGGTAAGGGTAAGGGTAAGCTTAAGGGTAAAAGCAAGAGTAAGGGTAAGGGTAAGGGTAAGGGTAAGCTTAAGGGTAAAAGCAAGGGTAAGGGTAAAGGTAAGGGTAAGGGTAAGGGTAAGGGTAAGGGTAAGGGTAAGGGTAAGGGTAAAGGTAAGGGTAAGCCTAAGGGTAAAAGCAAGGGTAAGGGTAAGGGTAAGGGTAAGGGTAAGGGTAAGGTTAAGGGTAAGGGTAAGGGTAAGCTTAAGGGTAAAAGCAAGGGTAAGGGTAAGGGTAAGGGTAAGGGTAAGGGTAAGGGTAAGCTTAAGGGTAAGGGTAAGGGTAAGGGTAAGGGTAAGCTTAAGGGTAAAAGCAAGGGAAAGGGTAAGGGTAAGGGTAAGGGTAAGCTTAAGGGTAAAAGCAAGGGTAAGGGTAAGGGTAAGGGTAAGGGAAAGGGTAAGGGTAAGGGTAAGGGTAAGGGTAAGGGTAAGCTTAAGGGTAAGGGTAAGGGTAAGGGTAAGGGTAAGCTTAAGGGTAAAAGCAAGGGTAAGGGTAAGGGTAAGGGTAAGGGTAAGGGTAAGGGTAAGCTTAAGGGTAAGGGTAAGGGTAAGGGTAAGCTTAAGGGTAAAAGCAAGGGTAAGGGTGAGGGTGAGGGTAAGGGTAAGGGTAAGGGTAAGGGTAAGCTTAAGGGTAAGGGTAAGGGTAAGGTTAGGGGTAAGCTTAAGGGTTAAAGCAAGGGTAAGGGTAAGGGTAAGGGTAAGGGTAAGGGTAAGGGTAAGGGTAAGGGTAAGCTTAAGGGTAAAAGCAAGGGTAAGGGTAAGGGTAAGGGTAAGGGTAAGGGTAAGGGTAAGCTTAAGGGTAAAAGCAAGGGTAAGGGTAAGGGTAAGGGTAAGGGTAAGGGTAAGGGTAAGGGTAAGGGTAAGGGTAAGGGTAAGGGTAAAGGTAAGGGTAAGCCTAAGGGTAAAAGCAAGGGTAAGGGTAAGGGTAAGGGTAAGGTTAAGGGTAAGGGTAAGGGTAAGGGTAAGGGTAAGGGTAAGCTTAAGGGTAAAAGCAAGGGTAAGGGTAAGGGTAAGGGTAAGGGTAAGGGTAAGGGTAAGGGTAAGGGTAAGGGTAAGGGTAAGGGTAAGGGTAAGGGTAAGGGTAAGCTTAAGGGTAAGGGTAAGGCCAAGGGTAAGCTTAAGGGTAAAAGCAAGGGTAAGGGTAAGGGTAAGGGTAAGGGTAAGGGTAAGGGTAAGGGTAAGCTTAAGGGTAAGGGTAAGGGTAAGGGTAAGGGTAAGCTTAAGGGTAAAAGCAAGGGTTAGGGTAAGGGTAAGGGTAAGGGTAAGGGTAAGGGTAAGGGTAAGGGTAAGTGTAAGGGTAAGGGTAAGGGTAAGCTTTAGGGTAAAAGCAAGGGTAAGGGTGAGGGTAAGGGTAAGGGTAAGGGTAAGGGTAAGGGTAAGGGTAAGCTTAAGGGTAAAAGCAAGGACAAGGGTAAGGGTAAGGGTAAGGGTAAGGGTAAGGGTAAGGGTAAGGGTAAGGGTAAGGGTAAGGGTAAGGGTGAGTGTAAGGGTAAGCTTAAGGGTAAAAGCAAGGGTAAGGGTAAGGGTAAGGGTAAGGGTAAGCCTAAGGGTAAAAGCAAGGGTAAGGGTAAGGGTAAGGGTAAGGGTAAGGATAAGCTTAAGGGTAAAAGCAAGGGTAAGGGTAAGGGTAAGGGTAAGGGTAAGGGTAAGGGTAAGGGTAAGGGTAAGCTTAAGGGTAAAAGCAAGGGTAAGGGTAAGGGTAAGGGTAAGGGTAAGGGTAAGGTTAAGCTTAAGGGTAAAAGCAAGGGTAGGGGTAAGGGTAAGGGTAAGGGTAAGGGTAAGGGTAAGGGTAAGGGTAAGGGTAAGGGTAAGCTTAAGGGTAAAAGCAAGGGTAAGGGTAAGGGTAAGGGTAAGGGTAAGGGTAAGGGTAAGGGTAAGGGTAAGGGTAAGGGTAAGGGTAAGGGTAAGGGTAAGGGTAAGCTTAAGGGTAAAAGCAAGGGTAAGGGTAAGGGTAAGGGTAAGGGTAAGGGTAAGGGTAAGGATAAGGGTAAAGGTAAGGGTAAGCCTAAGGGTAAAAGCAAGGGTAAGGGTAAGGGTAAGGGTAAGGTTAAGGGTAAGGGTAAGGGTAAGGGTAAGCTTAAGGGTAAAAGCAAGGGTAAGGGTAAGGGTAAGGGTAAGGGTAAGGGTAAGGGTAAGGGTAAGGGTAAGGGTAAGGGTAAGCTTAAGGGTAAGGGTAAGGGTAAGGGTAAGCTTAAGGGTAAAAGCAAGGGTAGGGGTAAGGGTAAGGGTAAGGGTAAGGGTAAGGGTAAGCTTAAGGGTAAAAGCAAGGGTAAGGGTAAGGGTAAGGGTAAGGGTAAGGGTAAGGGTAAGGGTAAGGGTAAGGGTAAGGGTAAGGGTAAGGGTAAGGGTAAGCTTAAGGGTAAGGGTAAGGGTAAGGGTAAGGGTAAGCTTAAGGGTAAAAGCAAGGGTTAGGGTAAGGGTAAGGGTAAGGGTAAGGGTAAGGGTAAGGGTAAGGGTAAGGGTAAGGGTAAGGGTAAGCTTAAGGGTAAAAGCAAGGGTGAGGGTGAGGGTAAGGGTAAGGGTAAGGGTAAGGGTAAGCTTAAGGGTAAAAGCAAGGGTAAGGGTAAAGGTAAGGGTAAGGGTAAGGGTAAGGGTAAGGGTAAGGGTAAGGGTAAGGGTAAGGGTAAGCCTAAGGGTAAAAGCAAGGGTAAGGGTGAGGGTAAGGGTAAGGGTAAGGGTAAGCTTAAGGGTAAAAGCAAGGGTAAGGGTAAGGGTAAGGGTAAGGGTAAGGGTAAGGGTAAGGGTAAGGGTAAGGGTAAGCTTAAGGGTAAAAGCAAGGGTAAGGGTAAGGGTAAGGGTAAGGGTAAGGGTAAGGGTAAGGTTAAGCTTAAGGGTAAAAGCAAGGGTAGGGGTAAGGGTAAGGGTAAGGGTAAGGGTAAGGGTAAGGGTAAGGGTAAGGGTAAGCTTAAGGGTAAAAGCAAGGGTAAGGGTAAGGGTAAGGGTAAGGGTAAGGGTAAGGGTAAGGGTAAGGGTAAGGGTAAGGGTAAGGGTAAGCTTAAGGGTAAAAGCAAGGGTAAGGGTAAGGGTAAGGGTAAGGGTAAGGGTAAGGGTAAGGGTGAGGGTAAGGGTAAGCTTAAGGGTAAAAGCAAGGGTAAGGGTAAGGGTAAGGGTAAGGGTAAGGGTGAAGGTAAGGGTAAGCCTAAGGGTAAAAGCAAGGGTAAGGGTAAGGGTAAGGGTAAGGGTAAGGGTAAGGGTAAGGGTAAGGGTAAGGGTAAGGGTAAGGGTAAGAGTAAGGGTAAGGGTGAGCTTAAGGGTAAAAGCAAGGGTAAGGGTTAGGGTAAGGGTAAGGGTAAGGGTAAGGGTAAGGGTAAGGGTAAGGGTAAGGGTAAGCTTAAGGGTAAGGGTAAGGGTAAGGGTAAGGGTAAGGGTAAGGGTAAAAGCAAGGGTAAAGGTAAGGGTAAGGGTAAGGGTAAGGGTAAGCTTAAGGGTAAAAGCAAGGGTAAGGGTAAGGGTAAGGGTAAGGGTAAGGGTAAGGGTAAGGGTAAGGGTAAGGGTAAGGGTAAGGGTAAGCTTAAGGGTAAGGGTAAGGGTAAGGGTAAGGGTAAGCTTAAGGGTAAAAGCAAGGGTAAGGGTAAGGGTAAGGGTAAGGGTAAGGGTAAGGGTAAGGGTAAGCTTGAGGGTAAAAGCAAGGGTAAGGGTAAGGGTAAGGGTAAGGGTAAGGGTAAGGGTAAGGGTAAGGGTAAGGGTAAGGGTAAGCTTAAGGGTAAATGCAAGGGTAAGGGTAAGGGTAAGGGTAAGGGTAAGGGTAAGGGTAAGGGTAAAGGTAAGGGTAAGCCTAAGGGTAAAAGCAAGGGTAAGGGTAAGGGTAAGGGTAAGGGTAAGGGTAAGGGTAAGGGTAAGGGTAAGGGTAAGGGTAAGGGTAAGCTTAAGGGTAAAAGCAAGGGTAAGGGTAAGGGTAAGGGTAAGGGTAAGCCTAAGGGTAAAAGCAAGGGTAAGGGTAAGGGTAAGGGTAAGGGTAAGGGTTAGGGTAAGGGTAAGGGTAAGGGTAAGGGTAAGGGTAAGCTTAAGGGTAAAAGCAAGGGTAAGGGTAAGGGTAAGGGTAAGGGTTAGGGTAAGGGTAAGGGTAAGCTTAAGGGTAAAAGCAAGGGTAAGGGTAAGGGTAAGGGTAAGGGTAAGGGTAAGGGTAAGGGTGAGGGTAAGGGTAAGGGTAAGCTTAAGGGTAAAAGCAAGGGTAAGGGTAAGGGTAAGGGTAAGGGTAAGGGTAAGGGTAAGCTTAAGGGTAAAAGCAAGGGTAAGGGTAAGGGTAAGGGTGAGGGTAAGGGTAAGGGTAAGGGTAAGGGTAAGGGTAAAGTTAAGGGTAAGCCTAAGGGTAAAAGCAAGGGTTAGGGTAAGGGTAAGGGTAAGGGTAAGGGTAAGGGTAAGGGTAAGGGTAAGGGTAAGGGTAAGGGTAAGGGTAAGGGTAAGGGTAAGGGTAAGGGTAAGGGTAAGGGTAAGGTTAAGGGTAAGGGTAAGGGTAAGGGTAAGGGTAAGGGTAAGGGTAAGGGTAAGGGTAAGGGTAAGGGTAAGGGTAAGCGTAAGGGTAAGCTTAAGGGTAAAAGCAAGGGTAAGGGTAAGGGTAAGGGTAAGGGTAAGCCTAAGGGTAAAAGCAAGGGTAAGGGTAAGGGTAAGGGTAAGTGTAAGGGTAAGCTTAAGGGTAAAAGCAAGGGTAATGGTAAGGGTTAGGGTAAGGTTAAGGGTAAGGGTAAGGGTAAGGGTAAGGGTAAGGGTAAGGGTAAGCTTAAGGGTAAAAGCAAGGCTAAGGGTAAGGGTAAGGGTAAGGGTAAGGGTAAGGGTAAGGGTAAGGGTAAGCTTAAGGGTAAAAGCAAGGGTAAGGGTAAGGGTAAGGGTAAGGGTAAGGGTAAGGGTAAGGGTAAGGGTAAGGGTAAGGGTAAAGGTAAGGGTAAGCCTAAGGGTAAAAGCAAGGGTTAGGGTAAGGGTAAGGGTAAGGGTAAGGGTAAGGGTAAGGGTAAGGGTAAGGGTAAGGGTAAGGGTAAGGGTAAGGGTAAGGGTAAGGGTAAGGGTAAGGGTAAGGGTAAGGGTAAGGGTAAGGGTAAGGGTAAGGGTAAGGGTAAGGGTAAGCTTAAGGGTGAAAGCAAGGGTAAGGGTAAGGGTGAGGGTAAGGGTAAGCCTAAGGGTAAAAGCCAGGGTAAGGGTAAGAGTAAGGGTAAGGGTAAGGGTAAGCTTAAGGGTAAAAGCAAGGGTAAGGGTAAGGGTAAGGGTAAGGGTAAGGGTAAGGGTAAGGGTAAGGGTAAGCTTAAGGGTAAAAGTAAAGGTAAGGGTAAGGGTAAGGGTAAGGGTAAGGGTAAGGGTAAGGGTAAGCTTAAGGGTAAAAGCAAGGGTAAGGGTAAGGGTAAGGGTAAGGGTAAGGGTAAGGGTAAGGGTAAGGGTAAGGGTAAGGGTAAGGGTAAGGGTAAGGGTAAGGGTAAGGGTAAGGGTAAGGGTAAGGGTAAGGGTAAGGGTAAGCTTAAGGGTAAAAGCAAGGGTAAGGGTAAGGGTAAGGGTAAGGGTAAGGGTAAGGGTAAGGGTAAGGGTAAGGGTAAGGGTAAGCTTAAGGGTAAGGGTAAGGGTAAGGGTAAGGGTAAGCTTAAGGGTAAAAGCAAGGGTAAGGGTAAGGGTAAGGGTAAGGGTAAGGGTAAGCTTAAGGGTAAAAGCAAGGGTGAGGGTAAGGGTAAGGGTAAGGGTAAGGGTAAGGGTAAGGGTAAGGGTAAGGGTAAGGGTAAGGGTAAGGGTAAGCTTAAGGGTAAGGGTAAGGGTAAGGGTAAGCTTAAGGGTAAAAGCAAGGGTAAGGGTAAGGGTAAGGGTAAGGGTAAGGGTAAGGGTAAGGGTAAGGGTAAGGGTAAGGATAAGGGTAAGGGTAAGGGTAAGCTTAAGGGTAAAAGCAAGGGTAAGGGTAAGGGTAAGGGTAAGGGTAAGGGTAAGGGTAAGGGTAAGCTTAAGGGTAAAAGCAAGGGTAAGGGTAAGGGTAAGGGTAAGGGTAAGGGTAAGGGTAAGGGTAAAGGTAAGGGTAAGCCTAAGGGTAAAAGCAAGGGTAAGGGTAAGGGTAAGGGTAAGGGTAAGGGTAAGGGTAAGGGTAAGGGTAAGGGTAAGGGTAAGGGTAAGGGTAAGGGTAAGGGTAAGCTTAAGGGTAAAAGCAAGGGTAAGGGTAAGGGTAAGGGTAAGGGTAAAGGTAAGGGTAAGGGTAAGGGTAAGGGTAAGGGTAAGGGTAAGGGTAAGGGTAAGCTTGAGGGTAAGGCTAAGGGTAAGGGTAAGGGTAAGCTTAAGGGTAAAAGCAAGGGTAAGGGTAAGGGTTAGGGTAAGGGTAAGGGTAAGGGTAAGCTTAAGGGTAAATGCAAGTGTAAGGGTAAGGGTAAGGGTAAGGGTAAGGGTAAGGGTAAGGGTAAGGGTAAGGGTAAGGGTGAGGGTAAGCTTAAGGGTAAGGGTAAGGGTAAGGGTAAGGGTAAGGGTAAGGGTAATGGTAAAGGTAAGGGTAAGCCTAAGGGTAAAAGCAAGGGTAAGGGTAAGGGTAAGGGTAAGGGTAAGCTTAAGTGTAAAAGCAAGGGTAAGGGTAAGGGTAAGGGTAAGGGTAAGCCTGAGGGTAAAAGCAAGGGTAAGGGTAAGGGTAAGGGTAAGGGTAAGGGTAAGCTTAAGGGTAAAAGCAAGGGTAAGGGTAAGGGTAAGGGTAAGGGTAAGCTTAAGGGTAAAAGCAAGGGTAAGGGTAAGGGTAAGGGTAAGGGTAAGGGTAAGGGTAAGGGTAAGGGTAAGGGTAAGGGTAAGGGTAAGGGTAAGGGTAAGGGTAAGGGTAAGGGTAAGGGTGAGGGTAAGGGTAAGGGTAAGGGTAAGCTTAAGGGTAAAAGCAAGGTTAAGGGTAAGGGTAAGGGTAAGGGTAAGGGTAAGGTTAAGGGTAAGGGAAAGGGTAAGGGTAAGGGTTAGGGTAAGGGTAAGGTTAAGGGTAAGGGTAAGCTTAAGGGTAAAAGCAAGGGTAAGGGTAAGGGTAAGGGTAAGGGTAAGGGTAAGCCTAAGGGTAAAAGCAAGGGTAAGGGTAAGGGTAAGGGTAAGGGTAAGGTTAAGGGTAAGGGTAAGGGTAAGCTTAAAAGTAAAAGCAAGGGTAAGGGTAAGGGTAAGGGTAAGGGTAAGCCTAAGGGTAAAAGCAAGGGTAAGGGTAAGGGTAAGGGTAAGGGTAAGGGTAAGGGTAAGCTTAAGGGTAAAAGCAAGGGTAAGGGTAAGAGTAAGGGTAAGGGTAAGGGTAAGGGTAAGGGTAAAGGTAAAGGGTAAGCCTTAGGGTGAAAGCAAGGGTAAGGGTAAGGGTAAGGGTAAGGCTAAGGGTAAGGGTAAGGGTAAGGGTAAGGGTAAGGGTGAGTGTAAGAGTAAGGGTAAGCTTAAGGGTAAAAGCAAGGTTAAGGGTAAGGGTAAGGGTAAGGGTAAGGGTAAGGGTAAGGTTAAGGGTAAGGGTAAGCTTAAGGGTAAGGGTAAGGGTAAGGGTAAGGGTAAGCTTAAGGGTAAAAGCAAGGGTAAGGGTAAGGGTAAGGGTAAGGGTAAGGGTAAGGGTAAGGGTAAGGGTAAGGGTAGGGGTAAGGGTAAGGGTAAGGTTAAGGGTAAGGGTAAGGGTAAGGGTAAGGGTAAGGGTAAGGGTAAGGGTAAGGGTAAGGGTAAGGGTAAGCTTAAGGGTAAAAGCAAGGGTAAAGGTAAGGGTACGGGTAAGGGTAAGGGTAAGGGTAAGGGTTAGGGTAAGGGTAAGGGTAAGGGTAAGGGTAAGGGTAAGGGTAAGGGTAAGGGTAAGGGTAAGGGTAAGGGTAAGGGTAAGGGTAAGGGTAAGGGTAAGGGTATGGGTAAGGGTAAGGGTAAGGGTAAATGTAAGGGTAAGGGTAAGGGTAAGGGTAAGGGTAAGGGTAAGGGTAAGGGTAAGGGTAAGGGTAAGGGTAAGGGTAAGGGTAAGGGTAAGGGTAAGGGTTAGGGTAAGGGTAAGGGTAAGGGTAAGCTTAAGGGTAAAAGCAAGGGTAAGGGTAAGGGTAAGTGTAAGGGTAAAGGTAAGGGTAAGCCTAAGGGTAAAAGCAAGGGTAAGGGTAAGGGTAAGGGTAAGGGTAAGGGTAAGGGTAAGGGCAAGGGTGAGGGTAAGGGTAAGGGTAAGGGTAAGGGTAAGGGTAAGGGTAAGGGTAAGGGTAAGGGTAAGGGTAAGGGTAAGGGTAAGGGTAAGGGTAAGGGTAAGGGTAAGGGTAAGGGTAAGGGTAAGCTTAAGGGTAAAAGCAAGGGTAAGGGTAAGGGTAAGGGTAAGCTTAAGGGTAAAAGCAAGGGTAAGGGTAAGGGTAAGGGTAAAAGCAAGGGTAAAAGCAAGGGTTAGGGTAAGGGTAAGGGTAAGGGTAAGGGTAAGGGTAAGGGTAAAGGTAAGGGTAAGGGTAAGGGTAAGGGTAAGAGTAAGGGTAAGGGTAAGGGTTAGGGTAAGGGTAAGGGTAAGGGTTAAAGCAAGGGTAAGGGTAAGGGTAAGGGTAAGGGTAAGGGTAAGGGTAAGGGTAAGGGTAAGGGTAAGGGTAAGGGTAAGGGTAAGGGTAAGGGTAAGGGTAAGGGTAAGGGTAAGGATAAGGGTAAGGGTAAGGGTAAGGGTAAGTGTAAGGGTAAGGGTAAGGGTAAGGGTAAGGGTAAGGGTAAGGGTAAGGGTAAGGGTAAGGGTAAGGGTAAGGGTAAGGGTAAGGGTAAGGGTAAAAGCAAGGGTGAGGGTAAGGGTAAGGGTAAGGGTAAAGGTAAGGGTAAGCCTAAGGGTAAAAGCAAGGGTAAGGGCAAGGGTAAGGGTAAGGGTAAGGGTAAGGGTAAGGGTAAGGGTAAGGGTAAGGGTAAGGGTAAAGGTAAGGGTAAGGGTAAGGGTAAGGGTAAGGGTAAGGGTAAGGGTAAGGGTAAGGGTAAGGGTAAGGGAAAGGGTAAGGGTAAGGGTAAGGGTAAGGGTAAGGGTAAGGGTAAGGGTAAGGGTAAGGGTAAGGGTAAGGGTAAGGGTAGGGGTAAGGGTAGGGGTAAGGGTAAGGGTAAGGGTAAGGGTAAGGGTAAGGGTAAGGGTAAGGGTAAGGGTAAGGGTAAGGGTAAGGGTAAGGGTAAGCTTAAGGGTAAAAGCAAGGGTAAGGGTAAGGGTAAGGGTAAGGGTAAGGGTAAGGGTAAGGGTAAGGGTAAGGGTAAGGGTAAGGGTGAGGGTAAGGGTAAGGGTAAGGGTAAGGGCAAGGGTAAGGGTAAGTGTAAGGGTAAGGGTTAGGGTAAGGGTAAGGGTAAGGGTAAGAGTAAGGGTAAGGGTAAGGGTAAGGGTAAGGGTAAGGCTAAGGGTAAGGGTAAGGGTAAGGGTAAGGGTAAGGGTAAGGGTAAGGGTAAGGGTAAGGGTAAGGGTAAGAGTAAGGGTAAGGGTAAGGGTAAGGGTAAGGGTAAGGGTAAGGGTGAGGGTAAGGGTAAGGGTAAGGGTTAGGGTAAGGGTAAGGGTAAGGGTAAGGGTAAGGGTAAGGGTAAGGGTAAGGGTAAGGGTAAGGGTAAGGGTAAGTGTAAGGGTAAGGGTAAAGCTTTTACCCTTAAGCTTACCCTTACCCTCACCCTTACCCTTACCCTTACCCTTACCCTTACCCTTACCCTTACCCTTACCCTTACCCTTACCCTTACCCTTACCCTTACCCTTACCCTTACCCTTACCCTTACCCTTACCCTTACCCTTACCCTTACCCTTACCCTTACCCTTACCCTTGCTTCTACCCTTAGGCTTACCCTTACCTTTACCCTTACCCTTACCCTTACCCTTACCCTTACCCTTACCCTTACCCTTGCTTTTACCCTTAAGCTTACCCTTACCCTTACCCTTTCCCTTACCCTTACCCTTACCCTTACCCTTACCCTTACCCTTACCCTTACCCTTACCCTTATTCTTACACTTACCCTTACCCTTACCCTTACCCTTACCCTTACCCTTACCCTTACCCTTACCCTTACCCTTACCCTTACACTTACCCTTACCCTTATCCTTGCTTTTACCCTTAAGCTTACCCTTACCCTCACCCTTACCCTTACCCTTACCCTTACCCTTACCCTTACCCCTACCCTTACCCTTACCCTTACCCTTACCCTTACCCTTACCCTTACCCTTACCCTTACCCTTACCCCTACCCTTACCCTTACCCTTACCCTTACCCCTACCCTTACCCTTACCCTTACCCTTACCCTTACCTTTACCCTTACCCTTACCCTTACCCTTACCCTTACCCTTACCCTTACCCTTGCCCTTACCCTTGCTTTTACCCTTAGGCTTACCCTTACCTTTACCCTTACCCTTACCCTTACCCTTACCATTACCCTTACCCTTGCTTTTACCCTTACCCTTACCCTTACCCTTACCCTTACCCTTACCCTTACCATTACCCTTACCCTTACCCTTACCCTTACCCTTACCCTTACCCTTACCCTTACCCTTACACTTACCCTTACCCTTACCCTTACCCTTACCCTTACCCTTACCCTAACCCTTACCCTTACCCTTACCCTTACCCTTACCCCTACCCTTACCCTCACCCTTACCCTTGCTTTTACCCTTACCCTTACCCTTACCCTTACCCTTACCCTTACCCTTACCCTCACCCTTACCCTTACCCTTACCCTTACCCTTACCCTTACCCTTACCCTTACCCTTACCCTTACCCTTACCCTTACCCTTACCCTTACCCTTACCCTTACCCTTACCCTTACCCTCACCCTTACCCTTACCCTTACCCTTACCCTTACCCTTACCCTTACCCTTACCCTTACCCTTACCCTTACCCTTACCCTTACCCTTACCCTTACCCTTACCCTTACCCTTGCTTTTACCCTTGCTTTCACCCTAACCCTTACCCTTACCCTTGCTTTTACCCTTAAGCTTACCCTTACCCTTACCCTTACCCTTGCTTTTACCCTTAAGCTTACCCTTACCCTTACCCTTACCCTTACCCTTACCCTTACCCTTACCCTTACCCTTACCCTTACCCTTACCCTTACCCTTACCCTTACCCTTACCCTTACACTTACCTTTACCCTTACCCTTACCCTTACCCTTACCCTTACCCTTACCCTTACCCTTACCCTTACCCTTACCCTTACCCTTACCCTTGCTCTTACCCTTAGGCTTACCCTTACCTTCACCCTTACCCTTACCCTTACCCTTACCCTTGCTTTTACCCTTAAGCTTACCCTTACCCTTACCCTTACCCTTACCCTTACCCTTACCCTTACCCTTACCCTTACCCTTACCCTTACCCTTACCCTTACCCTTACCCTTACCCTTACCCTTACCCTTACCCTTACCCTTACCCTTACCCTTACCCTTACCCTTACCCTTACCCTTACTCTTACCCTTACCCTTACCCTTACCCTTACCCTTACCCTTACCCTTACCCTTACCCTTACCCTTACCCTTACCCTTACCCTTACCCTTACCCTTACCCTTACCCTTACCCTTACCCTTACCCTTACCCTTACCCTTACCCTAACCCTTACCCTTACCCTTACCCTTACCCTTACCCTTACCCTTACCCTTACCCTTAACCTTACCCTTACCCTTACCCTTACCCTTGCTTTTACCCTTAAGCTTACCCTTACCCTTACCCTTACCCTTAGCCTTACCCTTACCCTTACCCTTACCCTTACCCTAACCCTTACCCTTACCCTTACCCTTACCCTTACCCTTACCCTTACCTTTACCCTTACCCTTACCCTTACCCTTACCCTTACCCTTACCTTTACCCTAACCCTTACCCTTACCCTTACCCTTACCCTTACCCTCACCCTAACCCTTAACCTTACACTTATTCTTACTCTTACCCTTACCCTTACCCTTGCTTTTACCCTTAAGCCTACCCTTACCCTTACCCTTGCTTTTACCCTTAAGCTTACCCTTACCCTTACCCTTACCCTTACCCTTACCCTTACCCTTACCCTTACCCTTACCCTTACCCTTACCCTCACCCTTACCCTTGCCCTTACCCTTACCCTTACCCTTACCCTTACCCTTACCCTTACCCTTACCCTTACCCTCACCCTTACCCTTACCCTTACCATTACCCTTACCCTTACCCTTACCCTTACCCTTACCCTTACCCTTACCCTTACCCTTACCCTTACCCTTACCCTTAACCTTACCCTTACCCTTACCCTTACCCTTACTCTTACCCTTACCCTTACCCTTACCCTTACCCTTACCCTTACCCTTACCCTTACCCTTACCCTTACCCTTACCCTTATTCTTACCCTTACCCTTACCCTTACCCTTACCCTTACCCTTACCCTTACCCTTACCCTTACCCTTACCCTTACCCTTACCCTTACCCTTACCCTTACCCTTACCCTTACCCTTGCTCTTACCCTTAGGCTTACCCTTACCTTCACCCTTACCCTTACCCTTACCCTTACCCTTGCTTTTACCCTTAAGCTTACCCTTACCCTTACCCTTACCCTTACCCTTACCCTTACCCTTACCCTTACCCTTACCCTTACCCTTACCCTTACCCTTACCCTTACCCTTACCCTTACCCTTACCCTTACCCTTACCCTTACCCTTACCCTTACCCTTACCCTTACCCTTACCCTTACCCTTACCCTTACCCTTACCCTTACTCTTACCCTCACCCTTACCCTTACCCTTACCCTTACCCTTACCCTTACCCTTACCCTTACCCTTACCCTTACCCTTACCCTTACCCTTACCCTTACCCTTACCCTTACACTTACCCTTACCCTTACCCTCACCCTTACCCTTACCCTAACCCTTACCCTTACCCTTACCCTTACCCTTACCCTTACCCTTACCCTTACCCTTACCCTTACCCTTACCCTTACCCTTACCCTTGCTTTTACCCTTAAGCTCACCCTTACCCTTACCCTTACCCTTACCCTTACCCTTACCCTTACCCTTACCCTTACCCTTACCCTAACCCTTACCCTTACCCTTACCCTTACCCTTACCCTTACCCTTACCTTTACCCTTACCCTTACCCTTACCCTTACCCTTACCCTTACCTTTACCCTAACCCTTACCCTTACCCTTACCCTTACCCTTACCCTTACCCTAACCCTTAACCTTACACTTATTCTTACTCTTACCCTTACCCTTACCCTTGCTTTTACCCTTAAGCCTACCCTTACCCTTACCCTTGCTTTTACCCTTAAGCTTACCCTTACCCTTACCCTTACCCTTACCCTTACCCTTACCCTTACCCTTACCCTTACCCTTACCCTTACCCTTGCCCTTACCCTTACCCTTACCCTTACCCTTACCCTTACCCTTACCCTTACCCTTACCCTTACCCTTACCCTTACCCTTACCCTTACCCTTACCATTACCCTTACCCTTACCCTTACCCTTACCCTTACCCTTACCCTTACCCTTACCCTTACCCTTAACCTTACCCTTACCCTTACCCTTACCCTTACCCTTACCCTTACCCTTACCCTTACCCTTACCCTTACCCTTACCCTTACCCTTACCCTTACCCTTACCCTTACCCTTATTCTTACTCTCACCCTTTTACCCTTACCCTTACCCTTACCCTTACCCTTACCCTTACCCTTGCTTTTACCCTTAAGCTTACCCTTACCCTTACCCTTACCCTTACCCTTACCCTTACCCTTACCCTTACCCTTACCCTTACCCTTTCCCTTACCCTTACCCTT
Source organism: Myrrha octodecimguttata (assembly GCA_958510865.1). Classification (NCBI taxonomy): domain Eukaryota; kingdom Metazoa; phylum Arthropoda; class Insecta; order Coleoptera; family Coccinellidae; genus Myrrha; species Myrrha octodecimguttata. Next base: position 115,698 of record CAUEHS010000407.1, read on the forward strand.
ACCCTTACCCTTACCTTTACCCTTACCCTTACCCTTACCCTTGCTTTTACCCTTAGGCTTACCCTTACCTTTACCCTTACCCTTACCCTTACCCTTACCCTTGCTTTTACCCTTAAGCTTACCCTTACCCTTACCCTTACCCTCACCCTTACCTTTACCCTTACCCTTACCCTTACCCTTACCCTTACCCTTACCCTTACCCTTACCCTTACCCTTACCCTTACCCTTACCCTTACCCTTACCCTTACCCTTACCCTTACCCTTACCCTTACCCTTACCCTTACCCTTACCCTTACCCTTACCCTTACCCTTACCCTTACCCTTACCCTTACCCTTACCCTTACCCTTACCCTTACCCTTACCCTTACCCTTACCCTTACCCTTACCCTTACCCTTACCCTTACCCTTACCCTTACCCTTACCCTTACCCTTACCCTTACCCTTACCCTTACCCTTACCCTTACCCTTACCCTTACCCTTACCCTTACCCTTACCCTTACACTTACCCTTACCCTTACCCTTACCCTTACCCTTACCCTTACCCTTACCCTTACCCTTACCCTTACCCTTACCCTTACCCTTACCCTTACCCTTACCCTTACCCTTACCCTTACCCTTACCCTTACCCTTACCCTTACCCTTACCCTTACCCTTACCCTTACCCTTACCCTTACCCTTACCCTTACCCTTACCCTTACCCTTACCCTTACCCTTACCCTTACCCTTACCCTTACCCTTACCCTTATTCTTACTCTCACCCTTTTACCCTTACCCTTACCCTTACCCTTAACCTTACCCTTACCCTTACCCTTACCCTTACCTTTACCCTCACCCTTACCCTTACCCTTACCCTTACCCTTACCCTTACCCTTACCCTTACCCTTACCCTTACCCTTACCCTTACCCTTACCCTTACCCTTACCCTTACCCTTACCCTTACCCTTACCTTTACCCTTACCCTTACCCTTAACCTTACCCTTACCCTTACCCTTACCCTTACCCTTACCCTTATTCTTACCCTTACCCTTACCCTTACCCTTACCCTTACCCTTGCTTTTACCCTTAAGCTTACCCTTACCCTTACCCTTACCCTTATTCTTACCCTTACCCTTACCCTTACCCTTACCCTTACCCTTACCCTTACCCTTACCCTTACCCTTATTCTTACTCTTACCCTTACCCTTACCCTTGCTTTTACCCTTAGGCTTACCCTTACCTTTACCCTTACCCTTACCCTTACCCTTACCCTTACCCTTACCCTTGCTTTTACCCTTAAGCTTACCCTTACCCTTACCCTTACCCTTATTCTTACCCTTACCCTTATTCTTACCCTTACCCTTACCCTTACCCTTACCCTTACCCTTACCCTTACCCTTACCCTTACCCTTATTCTTACTCTTACCCTTACATTTACCCTTGCTTTTACCCTTAAGCTTACCCTTGCCCTTACCCTTACCCTTACCCTTACCCTTACCCTTACCCTTACCCTCACCCTTACCCTTGCTTTTACCCTTAGGCTTAAGGGTAAAAGCAAGGGTAAGGGTAAGGGTAAGGGTAAGGGTAAGGGTAAGGGTAAGGGTAAGGGTAAGGGTAAGGGTAAGGCTAAGGGTAAGGGTAAGGGTAAGGGTAAGTGTAAGAATAAGGGTAAGGGTAAGGGTAAGGGTAAGCTTAAGGGTAATGGTAAGGGTAAGGGTAAGGGTAAGGGTAAGGGTAAGGGTAAGGGTAAGGGTAGGGGTAAGGGTAAGGGTAAGGGAAAGGGTAAGGGTAAGGGTAAAGGTAAGGGTAAGCCTAAGGGTAAAAGCAAGGGTAAGGGTAAGGGTAAGGGTAAGGGTAAGGGTAAGGGTAAAGGTAAGGGTAAGCCTAAGGGTAAAAGCAAGGGTAAGGGTAAGGGTAAGGGTAAGGGTAAGGGTAAGGGTAAGGGTAAGGGTAAGGGTAAGGGTAAGGGTAAGGGTAAGGGTAAGGGTAAAGGTAAGGGTAAGCTTAAGGGTAAAAGCAAGGGTAAGGGTAAGAGTAAGGGTTAGGGTAAGGGTAAGGGTAAGGGTAAGAATAAGGGTAAGGGTAAGGGTAAGGGTAAGGGTAAGGGTAAGGGTAAGGGTAAGGGTAAGGGTAAGGGTAAGCTTAAGGGTAAAAGCAAGGGTAAGGGTAAGAGTAAGGGTTAGGGTAAGGGTAAGGGTAAGGGTAAGGGTAAGGGTAAGGGTAAGGGTAAGGGTAAGGGTAAGGGTAAGGGTAAGGGTAAGGGTAAGGGTAAGGGTAAGCTTAAGGGTAAAAGCAAGGGTAAGGGTAAGAGTAAGGGTTAGGGTAAGGGTAAGGGTAAGGGTAAGAATAAGGGTAAGGGTAAGGGTTAGGGTAAGGGTAAGGGTAAGGGTAAGGGTAAGGGTAAGCTTAAGGGTAAAAGCAAGGGTAAGGGTAAGAGTAAGGGTTAGGGTAAGGGTAAGGGTAAGGGTAAGGGTAAGGGTAAGAATAAGGGTAAGGGTAAGGGTAAGGGTAAGGGTAAGGGTAGGGATAAGGGTAAGGGTAAGAATAAGGGTAAGGGTAAGGGTAAGGGTGAGGGTAAGGGTAAGGGTTAGGGTAAGGGTAAGGGTAAGGGTAAGGGTAAGGGTAAGGGTAAGGGTAAGGGTAAGGGTAAGGGTAAGGGTAAGGGTAAGGGTAAGGGTAAGGGTAAGGGTAAGGGTAAGGGTAAGGGTAAGGGTAAGGGTAAGGGTAAGGGTAAGGGTAAGGGTAAGGGTAAGGGTAAGGGTAAGGGTAAGGGTAAGGGTAAGGGTAAGGGTAAGGGTAAGGGTAAGGGTAAGGGTAAGGGTAAGGGTAAGGGTAAGAGTAAGGTTAAGGGTAAGCCTAAGGGTAAAAGCAAGGTTAAGGGTAAGGGTAAGGGTAAGGGTAAGGGTAAGGGTAAGGGCAAGGGTAAGCTTAAGGGTAAAAGCAAGGGTAAGGTTAAGGGTAAGGGTAAGGGTAAGGGTAAGGGTGAGGGAAAGGGTAAGGGTAAGGATAAGCTTAAGGGTTTACCCTTACCCTCACCCTTACACTTACCCTTACCCTTACCCTTGCTTTTACCCTTAAGCTTACCCTTACCCTTACCCTTACCCTTACCCTTACCCTTGCTTTTACCCTTAAGCTTACCCTTACCCTTACCCTTACCCTTACCCTTACCCTTACCCTTACCCTTACCCTTACCCTTACCCTTACCCTTGCTTTTACCCTTAAGCTAACCCTTACCCTTACCCTTACCCTTACCCTTACCCTTACCCTTACCCTTACCCTTACCCTTACCCTTGCTTTTACCCTTAGGCTTACCCTTACCTTTACCCTTACCCTTTCCTTTACCCTTACCCTTACCCTTACCCTTACCCTTACCCTTGCTTTTACCCTTAAGCTTACCCTTACCCTTACCCTTTTCCTTACCCTTACCCTTACCCTTACCCTTACCCTAACCCTTACCCTTACCCTTGCTTTTACCCTTAGGCGCACCCTTACCTTTACCCTTACCCTTACCCTTACCCTTACCCTTACCCTAACCCTTACCCTTACCCTTACCCTTACCCTTACCCTTACCCTTACCCTTACCCTTACCCTTACCCTTACCCTTACCCTTACCCTTGCTTTTACCCTTACCCTTACCCTTACCTTTACCCTTGCTTTTACCCTTAGGCTTACCCTTACCTTTACCCTTACCCTTACCCTTACCCTTACCCTTACCCTTACCCTTATTCTTACCCTTACCCTTACCCTTACCCTTACCCTTACCCTTACCCTTACCCTTACCCTTACCCTTACCCTTACCCTTACCCTTACCCTTACCCTTACCCTTACCCTTACCCTTACCCTTACCCTTACCCTTACCCTTACCCTTACCCTTACCCTTACCCTTACCCTTACCCTTACCCTTATTCTTACTCTTACCCTTACATTTCCCTTGCTTTTACCCTTAAGCTTACCCTTGCCCTTACCCTTACCCTTACCCTTACCCTTACCCTTACCCTTACCCTTACCCTTACCCTTGCTTTTACCCTTAGGCTTAAGGGTAAAAGCAAGGGTAAGGGTAAGGGTAAAGGTAAGGGTAAGGGTAAGGGTAAGGGTAAGGGTAAGGGTAAGGGTAAGGGTAAGGGTAAGGGTAAGAATAAGGGTAAGGGTAAGGGTAAGGGTAAGCTTAAGGGTAATGGTAAGGGTAAGGGTAAGGGTAAGGGTAAGGGTAAGGGTAAGGGTAAGGGTAAGGGTAAGGGTAAGGGTAAGGGTATTGGTAAGGGTAAGGGTAGGGGTAAGGGTAAGAGTAAGGGTAAGGGTAAGGGTAAGGGTAAAGGTAAGGGTAAGCCTAAGGGTAAAAGCAAGGGTAAGGGTAAGGGTAAGGGTAAGGGTAAGGGTAAGGGTAAGGGTAAGGGTAAGGGTAAGGGTAAGGGTAAGGGTAAAGGTAAGGGTAAGCCTAAGGGTAAAAGCAAGGGTAAGGGTAAGGGTAAGGGTAAAGGTAAGGGTAAGGGTAAGGGTAAGGGTAAGGGTAAGGGTAAGGGTAAGGGTAAGGGTAAGGGTAAGGGTAAGGGTAAGGGTAAGGGTAAGGGTAAGGGTAAGGGTAAGGGTAAGGGTAAGGGTAAGCTTAAGGGTAAAATCAAGGGTAAGGGTAAGAGTAAGGGTAAGGGTAAGGGTAAGGGTAAGGGTAAGGGTAAGGGTAAGGGTAAGGGTAAGGGTAAGGGTAAGGGTAAGGGTAAGAATAAGGGTAAGGGTAAGGGTAAGGGTAAGGGTAAGGGTAAGGGTAAGGGTAAGGGTAAGGGTAAGGGTAAGGGTAAGGGTAAGGGTAAGGGTAAGGGTAAGGGTAAGGGTAAGGGTAAGGGTAAGGGTAAGGGTAAGGGTAAGGGTAAGGGTAAGGGTAAGGGTAAGGGTAAGGGTAAGGGTAAGGGTAAGGGTAAGGGTAAGGGTAAGGGTAAGGGTAAGAGTAAGGTTAAGGGTAAGCCTAAGGGTAAAAGCAAGGTTAAGGGTAAGGGTAAGGGCAAGGGTAAGGGTAAGGGTTAGGGCAAGGGTAAGCTTAAGGGTAAAAGCAAGGGTAAGGGTAAGGGTAAGGGTAAGGGTAAGGGTAAGGGTGAGGGAAAGGGTAAGGGTAAGGATAAGCTTAAGGGTTTACCCTTACCCTCACCCTTACACTTACCCTTACCCTTACCCTTGCTTTTACCCTTAAGCTTACCCTTACCCTTACCCTTACCCTTACCCTTACCCTTGCTTTTACCCTTAAGCTTACCCTTACCCTTACCCTTACCCTTACCCTTACCCTAACCCTTACCCTTACCCTTACCCTTACCCTTGCTTTTACCCTTAAGCTTACCCTTACCCTTACCCTTACCCTTACCCTTACCCTTACCCTTACCCTTACCCTTACCCTTGCTTTTACCCTTAGGCTTACCCTTACCTTTACCCTTACCCTTTCCTTTACCCTTACCCTTACCCTTACCCTTACCCTTACCCTTGCTTTTACCCTTAAGCTTACCCTTACCCTTACCCTTTTCCTTACCCTTACCCTTACCCTTACCCTTACCCTAACCCTTACCCTTACCCTTGCTTTTACCCTTAGGCGCACCCTTACCTTTACCCTTACCCTTACCCTTACCCTTACCCTTACCCTAACCCTTACCCTTACCCTTACCCTTACCCTTACCCTTACCCTTACCCTTACCCTTACCCTTACCCTTACCCTTACCCTTACCCTTACCCTTGCTTTTACCCTTACCCTTACCCTTACCCTTACCCTTGCTTTTACCCTTAGGCTTACCCTTACCTTTACCCTTACCCTTACCCTTACCTTTACCCTTACCCTTACCCTTACCCTTACCCTTACCCTTACCCTTACCCTTACCCTTACCCTTACCCTTACCCTTACCCTTACCCTTACCCTTACCCTTACCCTTGCTTTTACCCTTAAGCTTACCCTTACCCTTACCCTTACCCTTACCCTTACCCTTACCCTTACCCTTACCCTTACCCTTACCCTTACCCTTACCCTTACCCTTACCCTTACCCTTACCCTTACCCTTACTCTTACCCTTACCCTTACCCTTACCCTTACCCTTACCCTTACCCTTACCCTTACCCTTACCCTTACCCTTACCCTTACCCTTACCCTTACAAGCAATAATAAAATCGCCCACTCATCAATTCTTCCTTGTAGAGCCCTTCAAACAAAACTCGTTAACGAAAAACGCGAAAGTTTCAAATTGAAATAGTTTCGAAAATACCAGAGTAACCGGCCAAGTTTGGAATGCAAACATAGGTTTTCGAGGTCGCTGAACATGACTAAGACATTATCTCATCGATATCTCCTACCGTTTAGATTTTCACCTGTCAAATGGGAAATTTCCAAAATGTGAAATTTCGAAATCATTTATTTTTCCTCTCGACTGACGGAATCGATTGGGAATTGAAGATTATAATTCATCATCGAACCCTCTTCGATTATACCAATTTTGAGGGCAATCTATTTTTTCAAATTTTCATCGAAATTTTACTAAGGGTCTAGACCCCCAAAAACGCTATATTTGGCTTATTTTAAAGAATTCAGGGGTACCCGAGCGTAGTTTTTCGATGTGAAGTTCTTGAGCTTGTTAGTGTGAATGATAAGAAGCAATAATAAAATCGCCCACTCATCAATTCTTCCTTGTAGAGCCCTTCAAACAAAACTCGTAAACGAAAAACGCGAAAGTTTCAAATTGAAATAGTTTCGAAAATACCAGAGTTACCGGCCAAGTTTGGTATGCAAACATAGGTTTTCGAGGTCGCTGAACATGACTAAGACATTATCTCATCGATATCTCCTACCGTTTAGATTTTCACCTGTCAAATGGGAAATTTCCAAAATGTGAAATTTCGAAATCATTTATTTTTCCTCTCGACTGACGGAATCGATTGGGAATTGCAGATTATAATTCAACATCGAACCCTCTTCGATTATACCAATTTCGAAGGAAATCTATTTTTTCAAATTTTCATCGAAATTTTACTAAGGGTCTAGACCCCCCAAAAACGCTATATTTGGCTTATTTTAAAGAATTCAGGGGTACCCGAGCGTAGTTTTTCGATGTGAAGTTTTTGAGCTCGTTAGTGTGAATGATAAGAAGCAATAATAAAATCGCCCACTCATCAATTCTTCCTTGTAGAGCCCTTCAAACAAAACTCGTAAACGAAAAACGCGAAAGTTTCAAATTGAAATAGTTTCGAAAATACCAGAGTTACCGGCCAAGTTTGGTATGCAAACATAGGTTTTCGAGGTCGCTGAACATGACTAAGACATTATCTCATCGATATCTCCTACCGTTTAGATTTTCACCTGTCAAATGGGAAATTTCCAAAATGTGAAATTTCGAAATCATTTATTTTCCCTCTCGACTGACGGAATCGATTGGGAATTGAAGATTATAATTCATCATCGAACCCTCTTCGATTATACCAATTTTGAGGGCAATCTATTTTTTCAAATTTTCATCGAAATTTTACTAAGGGTCTAGACCCCCAAAAACGCTATATTTGGCTTATTTTAAAGAATTCAGGGGTACCCGAGCGTAGTTTTTCGATGTGAAGTTCTTGAGCTCGTTAGTGTGAATGATAAGAAGCAATAATAAAATCGCCCACTCATCAATTCTTCCTTGTAGAGCCCTTCAAACAAAACTCGTAAACGAAAAACGCGAAAGTTTCAAATTGAAATAGTTTCGAAAATACCAGAGTTAACGGCCAAGTTTGGTATGCAAACATAGGTTTACGAGGTCGCTGAACATGACTAAGACATTATCTCATCGATATCTCCTACCGTTCAGATTTTCACCTGTCAAATGGGAAATTTCCAAAATGTGAAATTTCGAAATCATTTATTTTCCCTCTCGACTGACGGAATCGATTGGGAATTGCAGATTATAATTCAACATCGAACCCTCTTCGATTTTACCAATTTTGAAGGAAATCTATTTTTTCAAATTTTCATCGAAATTTTACTAAGGGTCTAGACCCCCCAAAAACGATATATTTGGCTTATTTTAAAGAATTCAGGGGTACCCGAGCGTAGTTTTTCGAAGTGAAGTTCTTGAGCTCGTTAGTGTGAATGATAAGAAGCAATAATAAAATCGCCCACTCATCAATTCTTCCTTGTAGAGCCCTTCAGACAAAACTCGTAAACGAAAAACGCGAAAGTTTCAAATTGAAATAGTTTCGAAAATACCAGAGTTACCGGCCAAGTTTGGTATGCAAACATAGGTTTTCGAGGTCGCTGAACATGACTAAGACATTATCTCATCGATATCTCCTACCGTTTAGATTTTCACCTGTCAAATGGGAAATTTCCAAAATGTGAAATTTCGAAATCATTTATTTTTCCTCTCGACTGACGGAATCGATTGGGAATTGAAGATTATAATTCATCATCGAACCCTCTTCGATTATACCAATTTTGAAGGAAATCTATTTTTTCAAATTTTCATCGAAATTTTACTAAGGGTCTAGACCCCCCAAAAACGCTATATTTGGCTTATTTTAAAGAATTCAGGGGTACCCGAGCGTAGTTTTTCGATGTGAAGTTCTTGAGCTCGTTAGTGTGAATGATAAAAAGCAATAATAAAATCGCCCACTCATCAATTCTTCCTTGTAGAGCCCTTCAAACAAAACTCGTAAACGAAGAACGCGAAAGTTTCAAATTGAAATAGTTTCGAAAACACCAGAGTTACCGGCCAAGTTTGGTATGCAAACATAGGTTTTTGAGGTCGCTGAACATGACGTAGACATTATCTCATCGATATCTCCTACCGTTTAGATTTTCACCTGTCAAATGGGAAATTTCCAAAATGTGAAATTTCGAAATCATTTATTTTCCCTCTCGACTGACGGAATCGATTGGGAATTGCAGATTATAATTCATCATCGAACCCTCTTCGATTATACCAATTTTGAGGGCAATCTATTTTTTCAAATTTTCATCGAAATTTTACTAAGGGTCTAGACCCCCCAAAAACGCTATATTTGGCTTATTTTAAAGAATTCAGGGGTACCCGAGCGTAGTTTTTCGATGTGAAGTTCTTGAGCTCGTTAGAGTGAATGATGAGAAGCAATAATAAAATCGCCCACTCATCAATTCTTCCTTGTAGAGCCCTTCAAACAAAACTCGTAAACGAAAAACGCGAAAGTTTCAAATTGGAATAGTTTCGAAAATACCAGAGTTACCGGCCAAGTTTGGTATGCAAACATAGGTTTTCGAGGTCGCTGAACATGACTTAGAAATTATCTCATCGATATCTCCTACCGTTTAGATTTTCACCTGTCAAATGGAAAATTTCCAAAATGTGAAATTTCGAAATCATTTATTTTCCCTCTCGACTGACGGAATCGATTGGGAATTGCAGATTATAATTCAACATCGAACCCTCTTCGATTATACCAATTTTGAAGGAAATCTATTTTTTCAAATATTCATCGAAATTTTACTAAGGGTCTAGACCCCCCAAAAACGCTATATTTGGCTTATTTTAAGGAATTCAGGGGTACCCGAGCGTAGTTTTTCGATGTGAAGTTCTTGAGCTCGTTAGTGTGAATGATAAGAAGCAATAATAAAATCGCCCACTCATCAATTCTTCCTTGTAGAGCCCTTCAAACAAAACTCGTGAACGAAAAACGCGAAAGTTTCAAATTGAAATAGTTTCGAAAATACCAGAGTTACCGGCCAAGTTTGGTATGCAAACATAGGTTTTCGAGGTCGCTGAACATGACTAAGACATTATCTCATCGATATCTCCTACCGTTTAGATTTTCACCTTTCAAATGGGAAATTTCCAAAATGTGAAATTTCGAAATCATTTATTTTCCCTCTCGACTGACGGAATCGATTGGGAATTGCAGATTATAATTCAACATCGAATCCTCTTCGATTATACCAATTTTGAAGGAAATGTATTTTTTCAAATTTTCATCGAAATTTTACTAAGGGTCTAGACCCCCCAAAAACGCTATATTTGGCTTATTTTAAAGAATTCAGTGGTACCCGAGCGTAGTTTTTCGATGTGAAGTTCTTGAGCTCGTTAGTGTGAATGATAAGAAGCAATAATAAAATCGCCCACTCATCAATTCTTCCTTGTAGAGCCCTTCAAACAAAACTCGTAAACAAAAACGCGAAAGTTTCAAATTGAAATAGTTTCGAAAATACCAGAGTTACCGGCCAAGTTTGGTATGCAAACATAGGTTTTCGAGGTCGCTGAACATGACTAAGAAATTATCTCATCGATATCTCCCACCGTTTAGATTTTCACCTGTCAAATGGGAAATTTCCAAAATGTGAAATTTCGAAATCATTTATTTTCCCTCTCGACTGACGGAATCGATTGAGAATTGCAGATTATAATTCAACATCGAACCCTCTTCGATTATACCAATTTTGAAGGAAATCTATTCTTTCAAATTTTCATCGAAATTTTACTAAGGGTCTAGACCCCCCAAAAACGCTATATTTGGCTTATTTTAAAGAATTCAGGGGTACCCGAGCGTAGTTTCTCGATGTGAAGTTCTTGAGCTATTTAGTGTGAATGATAAGAAGCAATAATAAAATCGCCCACTCATCAATTCTTCCTTGTAGAGCCCTTCAAACAAAACTCGTAAACGAAAAACGCGAAAGTTTCAAATTGAAATAGTTTCGAAAATACCAGAGTTACCGGCCAAGTTTGGTATGCAAACATAGGTTTTCGAGGTCGCTGAACATGACTAAGACATCATCTCATCGATTTCTCCTACCGTTTAGATTTTCACCTGTCAAATGGGAAATTTCCAAAATGTGAAATTTCGAAATCATTTATTTTACCTCTCGACTGACGGAATCGATTGGGAATTGCAGATTATAATTCAACATCGAACCCTCTTCGATTATACCAATTTTGAAGGAAATCTATTTTTTCAAATTTTCATCGAAATTTTACTAAGGGTCTAGACCCCCCAAAAACGCTATATTTGGCTTATTTTAAAGAATTCAGGGGTACCCGAGCGTAGTTTTTCGATGTGAAGTTCTTGAGCTATTTAGTGTGAATGATAAGAAGCAATAATAAAATCGCCCACTCATCAATTCTTCCTTGTAGAGCCCTTCAAACAAAACTCGTAAACGAAAAACGCGAAAGTTTCAAATTGAAATAGTTTCGAAAATACCAGAGTTACCAGCCAAGTTTGGTATGCAAACATAGGTTTTCGAGGCCGCTGAACATGACTAAGACATTACCTCATCGATATCTACTACCGTTTAGATTTTCACCTGTCAAATGGGAAATTTCCAAAATGTGAAATTTCGAAATCATTTATTTTCCCTCTCGACTGACGGAATCGATTGAGAATTGCAGATTATAATTCAACATCGAACCCTCTTCGATTATACCAATTTTGAAGGAAATCTATTCTTTCAAATTTTCATCGAAATTTTACTAAGGGTCTAGACCCCCCAAAAACGCTATATTTGGCTTATTTTAAAGAATTCAGGGGTACCCGAGCGTAGTTTTTCGATGTGAAGTTCTTGAGCTCGTTAGTGTGAATGATAAGAAGCAATAATAAAATCGCCCACTCATCAATTCTTCCTTGTAGAGCCCTTCAAACAAAACTCTTAAACGAAAAACGCGAAAGTTTCAAATTGAAATAGTTTCGAAAATACCAGAGTTACCGGCCAAGTTTGGTATGCAAACATAGGTTTTCGAGGTCGCTGAACATGACTAAGACATTATCTCATCGATATCTCCTACCGTTTAGATTTTCACCTTTCAAATGGGAAATTTCCAAAATGTGAAATTTCGAAATCATTTATTTTCCCTCTCGACTGACGGAATCGATTTGGAATTGCAGATTATAATTCAACATCGAACCCTCTTCGATTATACCAATTTTGAAGGAAATGTATTTTTTCAAATTTTCATCGAAATTTTACTAAGGGTCTAGACCCCCCAAAAACGCTATATTTGGCTTATTTTAAAGAATTCAGGGGTACCCGAGCGTAGTTTTTCGATGTGAAGTTCTTGAGCTCGTTAGTGTGAATGATAAGAAGCAATAATAAAATCGCCCACTCATCAATTCTTCCTTGTAGAGCCCTTCAAACAAAACTCGTTAACGAAAAACGCGAAAGTTTCAAATTGAAATAGTTTCGAAAATACCAGAGTTACCGGCCAAGTTTGGTATGCAAACATAGGTTTTCGAGGTCGCTGAACATGACTAAGACATTATCTCATCGATATCTCCTACCGTTTAGATTTTCACCTGTCAAATGGGAAATTTCCAAAATGTGGAATTTCGAAATCATTTATTTTCCCTCTCGACTGACGGAATCGATTGGGAATTGCAGATTATAATTCAACATCGAACCCTCTTCGATTATACCAATTTTGAAGGAAATCTATTTTTTCAAATTTTCATCGAAATTTTACTAAGGGTCTAGACCCCCCAAAAACGCCATATTTGGCTTATTTTAAAGAATTCAGGGGTACCCGAGCGTAGTTTTTCGATGTGAAGTTCTTGAGCTCCTTAGTGTGAATGATAAGAAGCAATAATAAAATCGCCCACTCATCAATTCTTCCTTGTAGAGCCCTTCAAACAAAACTCGTAAACGAAAAACGCGAAAGTTTCAAATTGGAATAGTTTCGAAAATACCAGAGTTACCGGCCAAGTTTGGTATGCAAACATAGGTTTTCGAGGTCGCTGAACATGACTAAGACATTATCTCATCGATATCTCCTACCGTTTAGATTTTCACCTGTCAAATGGGAAATTTCCAAAATGTGAAATTTCGAAATCATTTATTTTCCCTCTCGACTGACGGAATCGATTGAGAATTGCAGATTATAATTCAACATCGAACCCTCTTCGATTATACCAATTTTGAAGGAAATCTATTCTTTAAAATTTTCATCGAAATTTTACTAAGGGTCTAGACCCCCCAAAAACGCTATATTTGGCTTATTTTAAAGAATTCAGGGGTACCCGAGCGTAGTTTTTCGATGTGAAGTTCTTGAGCTCGTTAGTGTGAATGATAAGAAGCAATAATAAAATCGCCCACTCATCAATTCTTCCTTGTAGAGCCCTTCAAACAAAACTCGTAAACGAAGAACGCGAAAGTTTCAAATTGAAATAGTTTCGAAAACACCAGAGTTACCGGCCAAGTTTGGTATGCAAACATAGGTTTTTGAGGTCGCTGAACATGACTAAGACTTTATCTCATCGATATCTCCTACCGTTTAGATTTTCACCTGTCAAATGGGAAATTTCCAAAATGTGAAAATTCGAAATCATTTATTTTTCCTCTCGACTGACGGAATCGATTGGGAATTGCAGATTATAATTCAACATCGAACCCTCTTCGATTATATCAATTTTGAAGGAAATCTATTTTTTCAAATTTTCATCGAAATTTCACTAAGGGTCTAGACCCCCCAAAAACGCTATATTTGGCTTATTTTAAAGAATTCAGGGGTACCCGAGCGTAGTTTTTCGATGTGAAGTTCTTGAGCTCGTTAGTGTGAATGATAAGAAGCAATAATAAAATCGCCCATTCATCAATTCTTCCTTGTAGAGCCCTTCAAACTAAACTCGTAAACGAAAAACGCGAAAGTTTCAAATTGAAATAGTTTCGAAAATACCAGAGTTACCGGCCAAGTTTGGTATGCAAACATAGGTTCTCGAGGTCGCTGAACATGACCATGACATTATCTCATCGATATCTCCTACCGTTTAGATTTTCACTTGTCAAATGGGAAATTTCCAATGTGTGAAATTTCGAAATCATTTATTTTCCCTCTCGACTGACGGAATCGATTGGGAATTGCAGATCATAATTCAACATCGAACCCTCTTCGATTATACCAATTTTGAAGGAAATCTATTTTTTCAAATTTTCATCGAAATTTTACTAAGGGTCTAGACCCCCCAAAAACGCTATATTTGGCTTATTTCAAAGAATTCAGGGGTACCCGAGCGTAGTTTTTTGATGTGAAGTTCTTGAGCTCGTTAGTGTGAATGATAAGAAGCAATAATAAAATCGCCCACTCATCAATTCTTCCTTGTAGAGCCCTTCAAACAAAACTCGTAAACGAAAAACGCGAAAGTACCAAATTGAAATAGTTTCGAAAATACCAGGATTACCGGCCAAGTTTGGTATGCAAACATAGGTTTTCGAGGTCGCTGAATATGACTAAGACATTATCTCATCGATATCTCCTACCGTTTAGATTTTCACCTGTCAAATGGGAAATTTCCAAAATGTGAAATTTCGAAATCATTTATTTTCCCTCTCGACTGACGGAATCGATTGGGAATTGCAGATTATAATTCAACATCGAACCCTCTTCGATTATACCAATTTTGAAGGAAATCTATTTTTTCAAATTTTCATCGAAATTTTACTAAGGGTCTAGACCCCCCAAAAACGCTATATTTGGCTTATTTTAAAGAATTCAGGGGTACCCAAGCGTAGTTTTTCGATGTGAAGTTCTTGAGCTCGTTAGTGTGAATGATAAGAAGCAATAATAAAATCGCCCACTCATCAATTCTTCCTTGTAGAGCCCTTCAAACAAAACTCGTAAACGAAAAACGCGAAAGATTCAAATTGAAATAGTTTCGAAAATACCAGAGTTACCGGCCAAGTTTGGTATGCAAACATAGGTTTTCGAGGTCGCTGAACATGACTAAGACATTATCTCATCGATATCTCCTACCGTTTAGATTTTCACCTGTCAAATGGGAAATTTCCAAAATGTGAAATTTCGAAATCATTTATTTTCCCTCTCGACTGACGGAATCGATTGGGAATTGCAGATTATAATTCAACATCGAACCCTCTTCGATTATACCAATTTTGAAGGAAATCTATTTTTTCAAATTTTCATCGAAATTTTACTAAGGGTCTAGACCCCCCAAAAACGCTATATTTGGCTTATTTTAAAGAATTCAGGGGTACCCGAGCGTAGTTTTTCGATGTGAAGTTCTTGAGCTCGTTAGTGTGAATGATAAGAAGCAATAATAAAATCGCCCACTCATCAATTCTTCCTTGTAGAGCCCTTCAAACAAAACTCGTAAACGAAAAACGCGAAAGTTTCAAATTGAAATAGTTTCGAAAATACCAGAGTTACCGGCCAAGTTTGGTATGCAAACATAGGTTTTCGAGGTCGCTGAACATGACTAAGACATTATCTCATCGATATCTCCTACCGTTTAGATTTTCACCTGTCAAATGGGAAATTTCCAAAATGTGAAATTTCGAAATCATTTATTTTCCCTCTCGACTGACGGAATCGATTGGGAATTGCAGATTTTAATTCAACATCGAACCCTCTTCGATTATACCAATTTTGAAGGAAATCTATTTTTTCAAATTTTCATCGAAATTTTACTAAGGGTCTAGACCCCTCAAAAACGCTATATTTGGCTTATTTTGAAGAATTCAGGGGTACCCGAGCGTAGTTTTTCGATGCGAAGTTCTTGAGCTCGTAAGTGTGAATGATAAGAAGCAATAATAAAATCGCCCACTCATCAATTCTTCCTTGTAGAGCCCTTCAAACAAAACTCGTAAACGAAAAACGCGAAAGTTTCAAATTGAAATAGTTTCGAAAATACCAGAGTTACCGGCCAAGTTTGGTATGCAAACATAGGTTTTCGAGGTCGCTGAACATGACTAAGACATTATCTCATCGATATCTCCTACCGTTCAGATTTTCACCTGTCAAATGGGAAATTTCCAAAATGTGAAATTTCGAAATCATTTATTTTCCCTCTCGACTGACGGAATCGATTTGGAATTGCAGATTATAATTCAACATCGAACCCTCTTCGATTATACCAATTTTGAAGGAAATCTATGTTTTCAAATTTTCATCGAAATTTTACTAAGGGTCTAGACCCCCCAAAAACGCTATATTTGGCTTATTTTAAAGAATTCAGGGGTACCCGAGCGTAGTTTTTCGATGTGAAGTTCTTGAGCTCGTTAGTGTGAATGATAAGAAGCAATAATAAAATCGCCCACCCATCAATTCTTCCTTGTAGAGCCCTTCAAACAAAACTCGTAAACGAAAAACGCGAAAGTTTCATATTGAAATAGTTTCGAAAATACCAGAGTTACCGGCCAAGTTTGGTATGCAAACGTAGGTTTTCGAGGTCGCTGATTATGACCAAGACATTATCTCATCGATATCTCCTACCGTTTAGATTTTCACCTGTCAAATGGGAAATTTCCAAAATGTGAAATTTCGAAATCATTTATTTTCCCTCTCGACTGACGGAATCGATTGGGAATTGAAGATTATAATTCATCATCGAACCCTCTTCGATTATACCAATTTTGAAGGAAATC